>JABUIW010000099.1:799805-826074 GCA_013363375.1 Menidia beryllina
CGGGCATAGGGCCGCCCCCCCCCCCCCGGCCCCAGTCCAGTCCCCCATACACGGGACGAGGGCCGAAACCCGATCCCAACAACCCCGAGCGCCACTAAATCATCCGAGATCATTCTTGTGGGAGATGCACAGGCAGCATCCATATCAGATCCCTGCAGGGCAGAGTAGTGCTAATCTACTCAGAGCCCTGTTGGCTGACTAAACTTACTGTATCCCCCAAGATGAGTCAAAACCTCCTTTGGAGAATGCTCATTCCGGCTACGTGTCCTCACCATCTCATTGTTTCAAACACCAACAACAGACCCTGTCATCTCCTTACTGAAATTCTCTATTCCAATACAACTTTCAAGTCTCATTCATAAATACTGTTTTAAAACAGTTGTCTGCTCGTGAATGTTCTCTCAAGTGCCATCTTTCCTGAAGTGTCTTTGTTCTGAAGAAAAACGGTGCGCCCTTGAGTGGCTGCCCACGGTCTTCCCAAACTGGTGTGTCTGTGTTTTGTTTGTATGATCTTGGTACGGGCTGTACTGGAAGTCAATTTCTCCATGTGAGATCATTAAAGTACCCATCAATCAATCAATCAATCAATCAGGTATTTCGAAACACCAAGTTATTTAGAAATGTATGCTGAGAAATGAAATCGAAAATTGTGATCTTTGTGCAGAGGCAGTCTTTTCTACCATTTCTGCTCCTGAAAGACACTTTTATAGATAATCCTGTTGCTCAACCATTGGCATTTAACAATGTATTACTTTCCAATCAGATATATGATCTGAGCAGAAGTGTAGAACTGAGCAGTTACTCTTTAGAGGACTGTGTCACATTTCTGTGTAGGTGGGTTTATTTCATTTCACGGAGTATGATGAGCCAATCCTGAACAGTTAACAAGGCAGACTTGATTTTCCATTTTATATTAGACATGCAGCTGTGTGAGATTTCTTTGAGATTTAAAGGTATAAGTACGTGCCTTTTTTTGCAGCACATTGTTGATAAATGCAGCGAGAAAAATAAAAAAAGTGGGAATCGGTATGACAGGTAGCAGCACTTCTGGAAAGCAGTCATCTCTCTAGTGGACTTGTTTGTTTGAGACCGGCTTCTGTTTCTTCGTTTATATGGATACCATGTTATTCAAATAGCTGCAGTGATACAGTTTAACTTCAACATCACATAGAAGCCTCTACCAAAAACATAAAAATATAACATGGCATCAAATCAACCTCAAATGATCTGAAAGAACATATCTGTGGATTTAATTTAACCATAGCAAAGAGGGATTTGAATATAAAAATGGAGATGGTAAGAAGCTTTGGAAATCTGTGAGGCATAGAGGGGAACTGGCTCCATCTGAGTTGGCTGTGCCCAGGTTATTCATGTGAATTTAAAGATACACAACCACTACTGTTGTGGTGCATCAGTAATTCCTTTAATAAAAGAAAAAAAATCCTGTCATCTCATCATACAGCATGAAACAGGATCCAAAATAATGGATGTACATCTGTGCGTCCCTCTGCCTCCAAGTTTAATATTGTCCAAAATTAAAGTCATTAAATGGTATATCAAGTAGTTCATTCTATTTGCCATCACATCCCAAGGTGCCAGCAAGATACTCCACAATACACTGTGATGTTGTTTAGGAGAAGAGGAAAGGATAGTTGATAAGGGGAAGGATGGACAAAAATGGCTGGTAACTTTGCTTGGTCCTCTCTTAATACTCTATAGTGCTTTCACCGACATAACCTGCCATTACAGCCTCTCTAATCAGATTTGGGGGGAGAAGCCAAATGCAGAGCTCCTATCTGGACTAACCCAACACAGCTAAAGGGGTAAGCCATCAGAGCCCCATTTGGACAGGCAGCTGAAATAACAGTGATCACTCCTGACAGCAGCACATGAGTGGAGACTGCACTCGCATTTGGCACGGCGCTAAAATGCCATTTCACCTTCGTCGCACACTAAAAGGTGATGGGGCTCCATTTGTCTTACCGCATGCACAGGCAGGCTGTACATGGGGCTTCGTGACACCGGTGCCAACGTACTGGAAAATGAAATGACTAATGCTCCGACTGAGCACGCCCCAAAATGAGCTCTTACGTTACGGTTGCAAAATAAGTCTCACCTCCAGGTTGATATTCAGATGCATGCTGGATGATTGGATAATATTCGAGAACAAATTGCTGGATTGATGGGGTAACATGGCCCACAATCTATGGCAATAATGCGTCCGATCAAGTACCATCTTTGAAACGACAAAACCTGTCTAGCTTTTTTTAAGTAGTAATCTGCGGTTAAAAGGATCCACAAAATATGCGTTTTAAAATTAGAATAGGAAATCTGCCGTTAGTCTTATGAGAATCATTAAGCCAAATAATACCTGTCCCCTTACATAGCACGGTGCGTTGCTGAACACACCGCCAGAAAATCTGACTGATTACAACTTGTGTCCATAATTTTCTACCGACATGCCAAATATCAGGTCAAGTAATGAGAAATTTTTACATCCGACCTTCAAAGTTCAGAACTACGCAACAAGCGGAAATACATAAACCTCTGAAAGAATAGACTGATCGAGTGGAACTTTACTGGTACCTTAAGTGTAAAATAGAAAGAACCCATTGGAGGGACAATCCCATCAGCTCCTTGAGTGCAAAACCAACTGATTATCACATCATTATACAATTTCTAAATTACTTTACGGCAACCTGAACATTTTCTAACTTCAAATTAAGAACAACATTCTGAATAGAATTGAACAATGATGCTGTGCGTTCACAGACTCACAGCAGATGGCTTCAAACTGTGCACCTAAATTAGTTCATGGATAAGGATTAGTTTGCTGATCAAAGTCTGCATTACTCTCCATTTCTTTTTTCTATTTCAGTCAGTTATAGGCTCAGAAATGTACTATACCAGTCTGTGTCGACAGAGTTAAGGGGATGGTTATCCTGCATCTATTCAGATGGTTTGAAGCGTTGTCTGGGCATGGTGGTACAAAATGAAGGTTTAAAACAAAACAAAAAAAAATTGTAAAAGGTCTTAAAAAAAAGGGGAAAAAAAGTACATACTCAAGCTAAAACGAAGCAGGCAAAAATACAATAAAAATAAGCACTCAAAAGTTCAGATAGATGAATATCTCACTTGCAGAAAGAGAGTAGACCACTTCTTTACACTCCGTTTCCAGAGGCTTTATTTATCCCAGAAGAAATTGCTATGCAACGGTTGCAAGTTCAAATACAAAGTTAAAGCAATAAAGTTAAATAAAGAATAAGCCATGACATGGAGTGTTGCAGCACGCAATTAATGGATGCTGTACTGCAATACGATTTTAACCAAATAATATTAACAGTTTCTTTTTTTTTTCCATTAAGAAGCTTTTAAATTAGTAATTTGTTTTTGACAATTCAGTGTATGTAGACACTGTCACCTCTAATTGGCAACAAGGCCCTGCAGAAATGGCAGTGACTATAAAATGTGTCTGAAAGACACATTTTCTATTAACTAAAAAGCACTCTGAGCATTAGGACTTAAAAAAAATTAATAGAATAGAAAATGCTACAGTACAATTTTGCTAAACCAAAAATGACTGAGATTTGACAATCTGTGTACAAGTTGGTTTATGTATAATTATCTGAAATTGTTCAATGGATCATCACTGGCCAGGTTGACAATGGTTCTGGCATGCTTAAATTTATTAAATTTTCATGCTCCAAATACAAATGGATGCCAAATCCAACAGGTTTTAAGTGCTTTCAGAATTCCATTTCCATGACTCAGAACATGTCTGACAGTGTAGAGTGGTTTATGTCAGTGGCATTTTCTTTTTACACTCTTCAAACCGCTGCCCCAACAAAGCAGGCCTTGCTTCCCTGTGCTAAAATGTACATTTGTATGCACACTTTTCCATAGTGAACTTATAGTCTCACATGTCTGCAACTGTTATGGGGGGGGGGGGTCAACAAAAATATAGCTGAAGACGATGGCTGGGCCTGGGCTTATAACCTTCTCAGTGAGAGATCATTAGGAGTCTTCAGACTAATTTTAGCAAATTCATTTGTGTACCAGTTGCTGTACAAGTCAAGTCAGAAAATACTGCTCACATTCTTGAGAAAACTAAAGAGTAGCATGGAGCGTCCTCTGATAAATTTCTCAGACTTTTTCAGCTGTTGCATTTGAATATGAGCAGAAGGTGGCCTGGATAAATAAAAACGAGGCCTTCCCAGACCTGTCCTAATCCTGACATCAAATGTCAAGATTCTTCGCAGCATGTTGAGATGCACATGGCGTGGAGATGATTTCCAACGCCTTCAACTGTCAGAGGTGAGAACTTTTTTTCCTATGAAGAGGTGATCCGGTCTTTCATGACTCACAGCTGATCTTGCTCCAATTTCTTTTTTAACAACCACATTACATAAGCCAAGTACTCTCATACACCACTATGCCTAAAATACTACATTGGATTGAAATGCATGACCAGGGGCCATTTGATGTATGAATATCTTAACCTCCATCCAACAAACAGATCTTTTCATCAGTATTTGTCTAGAAAAGTGAAGAATACAGCAGAAACAGCAGACAAAGAGATAAGTGGAGGTGTATCAATCATCTTTTGAAGGTGGTCACTGATGGGAACATGTAAACAGTTCTTGAATTCTAATTGATCATCCAGTGCAATCAGATTAAATCAGGACATCATGGTGAGATGGACTGTGCTTAGCAACACATAACTGGTTGTGGTTTTGGATAAATGGTGGTTATTTTAGTTCATTTTATGTTTCAATGTACAATTGTACATACTTTAATTCAAAGATTTATTTACACACACTATATATATATATATATATATATATATATATATATATATATAAAATAAATAAAGTAGGAGTTTACCATCTTTTTTGACATGCGGTCTGCAGTTTGAGTGTGATGGGCTGCTAACAATTTTAAACTCAACTGCTCGTACGGTTTAAATAGCTATAGCCTGCTTTGTCAGCTGGGTAAAGTGTCTCTCCCACAACCTTCTTCGAATGGGCAGGGGATCAGTTTATTTATAGAAAAATAGGAATTAAGTTGTCATTTTCTAACCACATGTCTCTTTGGAACCCAAAGACTTCTCTCGTATCTCTGCTGTGTAGCTCCATCAGAGATCTCGGAACAACTTCCTTCTCGATTTTAGGCCGGTAGAGGCAGAACTCTGTAAAACTGGAAAAAATTCCTCATAATCCCACATGAACGAATATCGTGATAAGCTGCTGATTCAGACGACAAGTTAGTAACCCGATCATGCATTTGAATATAGATATTTCATCTTGGCTGGATGCTTCGTCTTTGATAGTCTCATGCATATTCATCAGCCGTGATATCCACCAGAAGGTTATTATCCATAAATGTCACTCTGTAATTAATTAATCCTGTCTGCTGGTTTCTCTCCCTGCCTCATTAATGAGCCAAGTCTGGCTGATTGTATTCATATTCATGTGTCCAAATATACAGCTCTATTTCAGATTCAGATGCCAGAATATTTCACTTCATTAGCAGCAGGAATTGCCGCAGGCCATCTGACAGGCAGGATCTGCAGTCAGAGTTTCCTGTCAGCGGTACGCACAGGATCCAGTTTGTCTGTTTGGGTTGTTACAGTAATGAGCAAACACATGGCTCTGAAAGCAGAAGTAAGAGGCCGTCTTGAAGGGGGAGGTAAAGTTTAGACACGTTCGAATGAGAATCACCTTACCGATGGGTAATGCGGTCCAAGGAGACAATCACGGGGGTAATTTTGTGCTGTTTAGCAAATTGATTTTTAAAGCTACCCTAGAGGCACATCTATTACTGTTGGTTTGAGTTTTAATAAAAATCCAATATGAATTTGCACAAGGCAAAGGAGTAACTCTGGAACATTAGGCTAATAGAGAAGAATACCACAGCTCGAGAAAGTGGCTTGCAAATAGTTTGACATTTACCCCACCATGCACTCCATTTACTGGCTGAGAATTTTATCCTTAGGCTCTGCTCAGTTATGCATGGTGCTTTCTGTAAATGGCAATAATCAATGTAAGCTTTTAGGGAAATAGTAACATGCTCTGCTGATATGTGGCCAAAGCATGTTCTTAGCAGTGTGGCTTAGTGCTACAAGAAATAGAATCATAATTGAAAACTCACATGCCAAGTTCTCCAACAGAGAAATTGTTTGTGAGCAATACACTAGACCATATCTGACTGAAAATAAATACAAATATGAAAAACTTGAGCAGAAGGCCTCTTGTGTGTGCCTCTAGGCACCCAATTCAAATGTGCTGAAAGCTTGTTCTGTTACAGTTCACATCTGCCAGTCAGCAGTTTCTGAAAGCCACCAAATATGCAATGTTTGAATGAGTTTATAAACTGATAAACCCCAAAAAAGAGAACAAAAATAAAAAATCTACACTCATGCCACAGTAAAAAGGTCAAACAGCATAATTACCATTATATTTCATGTTCATACATGATGTTAGTTTTAACTATATATTGTTTGCTGAAAATCATGCAAACCAAGGTGGAACAGAATGGACACTTGAACCCGGGTCAGTGCTGAAAAGCACACGTCAAAACATCCAACTCCTTTCTTAAATGCTTAAAGTATTTATAAATTTATATCGCACATCATTATCGGGGAAAAGAAAAAAGGTTAAATACGAGATGCGAGGACAGATTGATAAAATCTTTGCAAATATTCTGAAGTTCTCTGGTTACAGAAATAAGAGTTTCGAAAGCTGTCCCTTCTAAATATAGAAATATTAGCCAACACTTTGTAGGTCACATGCCAAAATATAAAAACAAATTAGAGCGATGTCCATAATTACCCACTGAAGCGCTTGCCAGACATGGAGGGGACCTGAATATATGACTGATATGCTATTGCGGTCATACCTGCGGCCGTCATGGAATTTTCTTAAAAACCACAAGTCATGCTTATTGGTGCTAAATGAAAAATGACGGGAACACTGAAGTTATTAGACATCCATGCTTTTAATAGTATGGATATCTGCAGCCAATTTCCTCCTTGCTGATGCTGTATAGCCTGCGGTCAACTTAATAGCCTCTCAAAAAAAAAAAAAATCCCACTAGTGCCACAGATTTAACAAACTAATATGACACACAATTTTCATAAATAGGGGGCAAATACTCTGCTAGTATTAATTGGTTTACACTTCCAAAGATCAGGAAGGTCAAACTAATTAGCTGGGAAAGACGTGATGAGAGAAACATCACCTTCTCCTGGTCCACAAAGAGTGTGTGTTGGTGAGTCATACCTTTAGGTGCACCAAAAAAGCATCTCTGGGTTGTGGTTGGTTTAGTTCTTACGATGGCAAATTTTAGCCTGAAATTGAATCTTTTCTTCAAAACGGAATACTTTTCCTTTAAGAAAAAGCCAAAAACAAAGTCAAACATGTCAAATCAAGGCTGTTGTTTAAATACACAATCAACTTTCAAACAGCACAGAATGCACTGGAGAACTTCAGAGCTTAGCTCACCTTTGACTTTTAAAAAGTTTTCTGCTATGTTTAGGTTTTCACTGTGTCAACCATCTTAACCGAGAGCAGCATCCTGTTAAACATTAGCAGCAGAGCCACAATGGCTGAAACTTAGAAAATGGAGAACTTTTCTTCCTTAAACAGGTTGGCCTCATTAGTTGATTAAACAATAAATAGGATCACCGTGTAGTTTTTTAGATTACTGTTGTAAATTGATGCAAACATTTACCATCTGAAGACATCTTAAAACAATTACCCTGTTCAGTTGAGTAGTTATATTCTTTTCCAGATCAATTTCATGCTTCAGGCTGTTGTTCTGTTCGTTTCATTAATACCATGGCCAAATGCAGATAAAAGCCATCATATTTTCAGCACAGCTTATTCTGAAATGCAATACGAGAAGGAAACAAACAAAGTAATTACAAGATTTCCCTTTGCACAATGCATTGCTAATTGATGGCCTCTAACTGTGCTAAACCATCAGAGGATGAATATTTGCTAAAGTTATTATGTGTGAGAGCAGAACGTAGAGAAAAACATAAGGAAATACTCACGAAAAAATTCTGGCAAACCACAAGCTGGACAAAAGTGTAGCAGCCCTGCAGGCAAACTGAACAGAGACCTAATTGGGAAACGAGACACAGGTGGATCCAATAAAAGCAAGGCAGGCAATCAGGGGGAGCAAAACTATAGGGAACACAACAGAAAAGACAACCTCCATAAGACAGAATGCAGATTACAAACATTGGAAGGTAAAAAAAGAGAACAGAGAAGACAAAAGAGGACAATGTGCGATAAAACAAAAATGGGAACAAAGACAAGTGGCCAAAATGTCTCCCAGCAGCATTATTTTGGGCAAAACACATATTTTCTAAATAGAAAAGAAGAAAAACTGTTTAAAAGATAACCTGGATTTTAGATCTACATTACACTTTTAGTTGTATTCTACTTTTAACAGCCAGAGTGACAACACAACATTGAGATGGGCTTTCTGCCTTTCTTCACGGACTTTATTCTTCCCAGCGAAGATGACCATGAAAAGCCTTTTCTCACCGCTTACTGCAGCCGCATATGCAAAGACTCTATTAAGTCTCCTGTTGCTTGAATATTTATATGAAAGAGCTCTGACACACAGCACAGAGAGATAAAGTGACTTCTTTAAAATTGGTTTCCAATTGTTTTTATCTGTGTCTGCGCTGAATATCAAAAGGCCTCTCTTACCGAAGCTCAAACCCTTGTGTTTCTCTTTTCAGGCACCGCATACAACCTGAAGTCATTTAAACCTATTCCCTTGGAAAATCCTCCCGGTATGTCCTTGAACAGTAAGCTTGCATTGCCATAAAGCTCTCATTTGTCATCTGAATTGTGTGTCAGTTTCCCACAGGGCTCACTTGTTGGGACACAGAAAGAGACAACACATGGGTTGTTTTATCTCTTGATGTTTAGGTGCTTTTATTAAGAAAACTCCAGAGCATATTGAGTTTCCACCTCCACTCGCTCATCAGATCAGTGTTTCCCCATCAGAAATGCGTCATGCGTGTTGTGACCTAATCTTGACTTTTAAAAGCATAAACTGGTGAGTTCCAGAATATGTCAAGAATTCTCTGACCTTGTCAGCAGGGTTAAATTGAGTTTAACAGGTATGAATACAGGAGTGCTTGTCTGGTTTATTCAGCTGTGGCTCCAAATGAACGCCATGTAATTTCTTTCAAAGAAATACTGAGTGAGGTTCTTTGAATAACTTTCTGATTGCATTGCTTTTGTAGGGGGATGGGAATTTCCCTCCATCACATCTCTAGTGAAATACTGAAGGGGTGTACATACTCTTCTGTAAATCCAAACATGCTCTACTTTAAAGCCTTTCAAGCCTCTTCACCTTTTCAATTCTTGTTCTGCTGAAAGCTTCCACTTAAATGTTAGCATCCATCCTTTAGCTTGCTGCTGTGCCTGCATATGTGAGTGAGCTGCCAGTGTTAGAAATAAATGAGAAGACTTGAAACTAAATTTGTCAAGATACCGATCTTGACAAAATAAGCTGTAAAATCAAATTAAATAACATTTTTAGTGCTCCCTACAACCACGATTGTAAGGAAGGCTCTTGTGCTGAATGCCCTAAAGGGAAAATTTATATATTCAAGAGTCAATGAAGACAAGAAGTTTTCCTCTTTGTTAACATAATTAAAGATAAAGGGGGTGAAAAAAGACACCATGCCTTTTTTTTTATTCCACCATGAATAGCAAGTTTTTGAACTCAGAAGAAAGGTCCAGAGAATGGTCTGCTTATCATGAAGATTTAAAAAAAAGCCTGCAGTGGAGCAGTGTTACTGTTTGCAAGACCTCAGCCAATTACCCCCCTGTGAACAGTGATGCAATTCACTTTCTTCTTGCTCATTTCAAGCTGAACACAAATTGCAATGAAAGGATTACTTGAATGACTTACTGGTCACAGGTCCAAAAAAAAGAGGTTTGAAAACAGTGTGCATCTGTGGTAAGTCAGTGAGTCAAAATGAACATCAGTAAGGTCATAAGACAGAACACAGTGGCACAAGACAAGGCGAAACGCGGACTATTTAACACATGAGGGAAAGGGAACCCCAGGTGAACACAATAGGTGATCAGGAAGACAATTGGACCGATGACACACCGGGAAGTGCAAGTGACCTGAGACGAGATGAGGGTTACTATTCAAAATAAAACAGGAAATGACAAGACCACACGGACACAGGACAAACCCCCCCCCCAGCTAAATAACACCGCTGTGACAACTGGTTACATGCGAATGTGAAAAAATTGAAAAAAATATTTAAGCCCCTAAGATTTCATAAAAGTGTTTGTTATAACTTTAGTAATTTGAAGTTACTAAAGTGTGACACCATTTCTTTTCACGGCAGAGTTATTACCAGATGATTTGTGAGAAAGAGTCATTATACCTCCAATTTCTTCATGCACATACCTGCTTCTCCTCATCTCCTCTACTGTCAAACTATCTGAGCTGAACCCCTGCTGGGACAACCTGAAATAAGGCAGATTAAGGATGTGGAGGTTCTACCTGCCAAAAAGCTCTACTCTGGAGACACTCCACTTCCTCTCATGCTGGCCGAGCTTCAAGAATTAATCTGGCTATGAGAAATCTTGTAAGTGAATGCATGTTTGTGAGTGTATAAAAACTTCCAACAATGGCTGAGAGATTTAGTCCCAGACTTCCCAAACTTGTCTCACAGTTGGGATTAAGGTGCCGTCAGAGCAGTCATGGAAGTCTCTGCAAGGGAAAGATTAGTAAGGAAATATTACTTGAAGGCTTACTGTGCTATCTTCTCACATGATGTGTGACTTCCCAGCTATGCTCAATAGACTAAACGGGTTTCTCTGTGAGTGTGTGGTCAATTGCTTAAAATTTCTTGTCTGTGTGTGTATGTGTGTAATCACCTGTGGCAGACTATACGTCTTTTCAACTCCTTGAAAGATTGTCCAACGCTCGCCTTCCCTCCTCCTTACTTACACCCAGTATGGCAGTATCACTCCTCCTTGCATCTCCTCATCCAAATGAGGCTCAGTGTTCGCTGTGCAGGCTTCCTTTGAGCCCCTATGGGAGATGAAGTTGAAGTTTGTTCTCCCTGTTAACAAAGACCCTTGCAGCCAGGATCCAAAAGACAGACTGCTGCTTCCCTCCCTCCGTCTGAGGAACCATATCTGCTGACTTCAAATGAGTGCTGAAGACGAAGCAGCCTTGTTAGGGAACACTGTGGCTTTGGAGCACTGTGTGCTTTTCAGAATTGTTTTAATTCCTCCTTTGAGCAAAGCTTCCGAGTTTCTGCTTTTCTTTGTTTAATCATTAAAGTCCTTTTGCAAGGAACGGAGGCCAGATTTAAATGCAGTTGAGTTACTGTTTAAAGTAGGAGTAATGAGGGTTTAGGATTAACCTTGATGAAAATAGAACCCCATTCTCTGAAAAAATGGGCTCTCCCAACTTCAACAGAGAATGAATTAAAAGCCAATAATGTGGTGTCTTAGTCTTTTTTAAAAGTGTATCTCACAGTGGCACCAGACTAAAGCACAGAGCAGTGGTTTATGATGGAATGCGCAGCCACTGTCAGTATCTAAAGACTTAGCCACCATGCTGTTCAGTGTGACATTCATTACATGAGAAAGCACACCTGATTTTAAAATGATAACATTTAGAAAATATTGATTATTTGTGCATATGGATGACTCAGACAAGGTTCACACAATGCATTTTCCAGTTTTTTCTTAATATCTTAAGAATCTCATTTCAAATTTCCCAGACCATCTAATTTCACTATAAACTCAGATGCAGCCTCTCTAAACCTTGTTGGGCTCCAAGGCTGGTGTTTGAACAGCTTACAGTTCATTGCAGACCTGTGCCTTGCTAGTTTTTGAGCTTTTTCTGATCATATGTGTAAATTTCTTCTCACCTGTAGGTGGGAGTTGAGAATTCGTCCATATTCTGGAAAAGTGGCGGCACCCCAAATTCCAGTGTTCCTGTCACTTGACAGAACTGATGATCTCCAGGCCTTCAGTCTAGAAAATTGGCTCCGAGACACACTTCTGAATTATGTAACAGACAGCAAGTAAAAGCACAATAATGAAGTATAAAGGACAACTTCTCACTCTCTTCTACCAGGACATGTTTATTTACAGCGGCAAATGAAAGGTGTCACAAGTGTTCCACAGGTACGTACAGAGACATCAATAGCTCCCACCTCCTGCACAAAGCACACTCAGAGGGGACAGTCCAAGGGACACAGGGAGAATGGGGACAAAGAGGACAGATACTGTACACTGACTTTAAACACACCTGTTTTACCCTCCAACACAAAAAAGAACAAGGTCTGGAGGAGGACACAAAGAAGGAAAACAGAGAAAAAAAAGAGGTGGGACAGGGTAGGTTTTTTTGGACTCAATTCAAATACAAAAGAAAATATACAAATTGTATAGCCTCCAGGCACTGTGCTCCCGTATTTGCAGTGATCATAACAGGCAGCAGAACCACATCATGGCAGGAACATCCATTTGAGATATGCAGGTACAAGGGCTCGCTGTGAGAAAACAAAGCCAACGCTACAGGGTCTGAGATAAAAACCAGTGGAGTCTGAGAGGCAGGGGCTCGCAGACACATGCACAGAATGCTGCAGTCTGGGGAATTAATCACTGTCAAGAACTACATAATCAGGTTTACTCATCAGAGTGCACCCCGAATCTCAGCGTGAAGGCTCTCGAACAGTGGCAGCATTCGCACATGGCATGTGGCAATCACTGACTGGCGTGACACGGCACATACACTTTCATCTACTTTACAAAATGAACAAAAATCTCACAAAATAGATGCTGTAAAGGCAACATAGAAACTGTTTGATTTAGAATATGATTATTTTTAGATAATTCTTAAAAATAAGAATGGAGACAGACAGTCACACTTGAGCGCACACCCACCCACACACGTGTGACTCACAGTACGTGCAGGTACATTCAACAGACTTATATGCAGCCTGAAGTGTATTGACTCACCCATGCATGTATGCATACACACAAATACAACACGATGATCCATTGCACACCTCTAAAACCAGTCTTCTGCGGCCCAGCACTTAACTTTTTACCCAAGTAACAACATCGACCTGACATTTAGTTTGACAAAGTAGTTACACACATCTGTTTCTGTCCAGTGCTGTCGACTACAACCCACAATCAAAATACTACAATTCTCCAACTTCACAGCATCACGAGAAAAGCCTCCCCTCTGATATTTTCCCTGTGGGAAAATCAAACCAACCAAAAAAAAGCAGCTAAGTCACACTCTAAAATGTATTTGGTGGAGAACACTGCTGCAGCAGCACTTGGCCACAAGAGGGGAGGGCGGGGGGTGGGGTGGGGTGGGCAAAGTCAGAAAGAAAGAAGGCACATTAATGCCATAATTACTGCCTCCACTGAAATAACGTGAAATAGCCTTAGGGCATGGGTTTTGTAGAGGGAAAGCAAATGAGTAGGAAAAGCAATCTTACACCATCACTGAACTTTGGACCGGAACACAATGGAGGGGGAAGAGGAAGGAGAGAAAAAACAACAGCTTTTCATCTGAGGACTGTTCACACAAAAAGCCAAGCTTTTTTGCGTTAGGAAAGAAACAAAGACACATCCTTTAGAGTATATTTACATAAAAGCTCTGTAAAATATTCTTTTTTTTCCATCTATGTACAACCCAACAACATCAGAACAAGTAACAAAAAGTTCAAAAGATTGAAAAAACAAACCTAAGAAGCATGTGAGGCGGATTTTGAGACTGAATAAAGAAGTCACACTTGTCGCCATGCTCCGGGGTACGCTGCTCACACCTTTTTCTGCTGCCACCATCAACGCTTCAGCATCAATGCTTTTCAACATAGTCAGAATCTGGTCAATACACGTATATCAAATAGAAAATTGGCTTGCAGTGCTGTTACTGCTGTCAGCTGTATGCAGTTTGAGACGCGATGGCTAAAACATGTTTGCACACACGGTTGGAGATTTTGAAGTTGATGAGAGCTGGTGTTCATTTAGAGGGATGAACCATTACATCTACATGTACTGTACTCTACCGTACGCTTTGCAGACTGAAACATTTCTTTTTGACTTACATTTTCAATCATGTGTTGTTTGTAAAGTCTGCTTTTAAGTCCATAGTCAATAACTCTATATTTTTCATCATTTTTGGCTGCTGTGAGCTGTTTCATCCCAGAACGGTTACAGGATGTATTTTTCCGATAAGCTACATTCCAGCTCACCTCCTGATGGGGGTAAAACATTGGTCCTGTACTGTAACATTCAAGCGTAGAGACAGCTGTGAATCAATGTCATGTTGTTCCTATACATTCATATGACAGAAGAAGAAAAATCAGCAATGACTCCTCTTGTGATCGTTTTTTGCCACACAAAGTTAAAAAGAGGAGGACGGGTGGAAACACCACGGAACTGCATGGAATTCTCCCATGGGACGACGGCATAAAAATAAAAAGCAGAATAAGAGAAATTACACCTAAGAACAGACTAAAGTGAAAAAAAAGGCAAATAAAACAATATACATCATTAATCAACGAGAGCCTTTCACTGATTCCATGTTTTGTGAAAACATGACGTGTTAACTGCTCTGGTTGTCGAAAAGGTTGACCTTTTTTCTGTCTATTTTCTCTCTACTATTTGTATTTACACAGGCCTTTCACTTGGGCATTGTTATAAACAGATAGTATTTAACCCCACTATTTTCCAGTGTTGTAGTTATTCTGGGTTTTGGTCTCATGGTCCGAATGTTCTTTTGGTGGAGAGGGAACCGGCTCACTTTTACGCTTTACTGTCGTCTGGCTTTATGTGGAAGCTGTTGTCGCCGTGCACCTTGATTTCAATCGTATCCGGCTTGAGAGACTCTTTGCCATTTTCTTCCTTCAGCGGTAGCTTCCTGTAAGAAAGGAGAGAAAGGATTCACAGAGAAAGTGAGATCTGCAGTAGCTCATCACTCTTCAGTAATTCCAAGAACTCTGAACTGCTTAGATAAACAATGATGCCTTTATGCCTTCTATGGAGCACATACAGAAAATGAGGGGTGAAGTCATAAAAGAGTGTGGTCAAGCAATTTTAGACCGTTGGGTGCATTAATGAGTTGCCACCACTGGGATTAATAAAGATACATTTAATTGAAGAAAAAAGGAAGCATCCTGTTCAGGGTTGAACATGGTTCATACAGAACTCCTATTGTTGGCTCTATTTGGTTTAAAAGGTTGAATACTGGGCATGGCTGTATTTTTTGGGAGTCTGATAAAGATGGAGATGAGGTGATGATGAACAATGAGATTGTACGCCTTTTACTGGAGTATTCCCATTTTTTCAGGGGTGAATGTTAGTGAAGTCAACAATACTTCATTTAATGATTACTGCACATTGCTTCTATGTATACATGACAATGTACCGTAATCAGATGCATATTGGTTGACAGACTGTACAAAGGTTTGTGTAAAACTTTTTTTTTTTTCAAATCACAGCAACTTTAAAAAGTTTTCCTTCTTGTTAAATCAAGTCGAGAGGCTTCTATATTTCACACTTTGGGATTGTTCTCCATCTAAGATTCGGTGTTTAATGAGTTTTGTCAATTAGGGTTTGTCTGTAGAGGGTCTAATAGGAATGCTGCAATCAGAGCATAATCAGAAATCTTTCCTTTGTACCCTGTCCTGCTAGCTCATCTGATGTTTCTCTGTAGCTCTAATCCCATTTTTACATCTGTCCATGTAACATTATCCCACATATCCCAAAACACCTGCTTCTTTATATTTTAAATAATTTTGAGAAGAATGAAATATAGATGTCTGTTTAATTCAGCAGGGGCTGTTTAATTGACTGATTGCCTCTGAAGTGTGAGCATTTTCCTAAATCCTAATGACACTTGTTTTCAGTAATATGGCAGAAGGACATCACAACTTGATGTTTTATTAACTTTATGTTAATAAAAACAAGAGTGCATTTTTCCATTTGGTTGGTCAGAGTTAACATATATGTTGAAAAAAAGAAAGTGTGCTAAAAAAACAGGCTACATTTGTAAAAACAAGACTGAAACAAGGACACGTGCCTCATGAACATGATCTGTTTGGATCATTGAGTCCTTGAGTTGTAATTTTAGGCTAAATATACTACAAAAAGTGGATTCTCAGAGGAGAAAACACAAAATGTGGGAAAATGAAGTTAACCGCAAAGAAAACAGATGTAGATGATATCCCGCTCAATATCCTTTGGTACATTATGTCACCAGCAACTCAGGTTTGAGAGATTTTAACTTATATGCTGAGGTCTCACGGTCGAGCAGCTACGTCTTTTTGCCCACAGTTCGATTTAATCATTCAACACTTGTCTGCCACCTTTGCTTCAGAAACCACCGGTCCTCTGATCCTTTTGACCGAAAGCTACATCTATATCTTCCCTTGGTTATAAATAAAATAGTATTTCGCAAGGCCTGCTGTTCTGCTGTTACAATGAGGTAAATTACTGGTTACTGTGGATTTACAACACCATCTTAAAACAACTCATAACACTGGAAAACAGGAAAGTAGTCAATTTGATATCATACAAATGATTCATAAAATAACCATTTCAACAAATATATTCACTCACCGTCAAATAATCTGATGTAAAAAGGGGAAAATCTATAGTAAACTGGGTTCACAGAATTTTGAATGACAGCCTTTGTGGATGTTAAAACATCGTAAAGTATTAATTATAAAAATGTCAAATTTAATCAGCACTGAATTACCGATAAACTACCATGTAGGCATTCACAAATTTCAAAGTGAGTTTTTCAGTGAGCCAGGCCATGAATGTAAAACAGCAACAATGTGTGATACTGTATCCAACAAGCTCAAATATTGGAAGTGGCTAGAGGGGGGATTCCCTTTAGTTGACTGGTTGAAGCTCTACAGTGCCTCCAAACTGAAGCCAATTTCATGTCTCATTAGTTTCATGCAAACTCTGATTGGACTCATGTTCAGATTGGGAGGCTTTCTCAACTTATGGGAAGGTGCTACTGCTTGCTGTTTCATCTTTATTGAGTGCAAATGCATTTGCTGAACAGAAAAACCAAGGATTTTACAACAAATAGTTGATATAATTGAGATTAAATGAGATACTGATGTCCATCAGTGATGTGCATACAAACTGTCTGTGATAATTGGTCTTCAGTTGCACGAGTCCACATTTTGACTCTTTTGGTTTTAAGTAATATATTGTTATCCTTACCTATTTATTAAGTTTCATGTTTACTGTAATCTGACTAAAAAGCTTTCTGGATATCCTGAAACCTCTGGCATCTTCTGCTAAAGATTTTCATGTGGAAGACAGATGGACAATAGTTTCTTCAATACTCTGCTGCAAGGTCCATTTCTTTAGCCATCAGTGGGGGCCTGCTCTTATTGACTAAAAATACTGACCAGAGTATTTGATCTGTGGACAGCAAATTTAGAATGATTAGTATTTCATCAAATCGGTGGAGGGCTTGCTGGGCAAGAGTTAGCCAATCAGATGCAGTAAAGTGTGGGTCATGCCTTTTCCACCCTGTTAATATGAAAAAAAAAATGTTCACAGGAATCTTCTCTAAGATTTTGCCATGTGGTAAGAAGTGAAACATTTATCTAGAAGGGTTGTGAATAATCTCAGTTAGAGCTAAAAGCTTTGTGTTACACACAGCCACATTGCCAAATCTCTTTTTAAAAGCTCCCATGCTGTTTCTCTCACAGCCAGAGGTCACATTTTCTTGAAACTAAACTGCAGGTTATAATTTTCCCCGTAAACATGAAATGATGTGTTGTATAATATGAAGACATGTTTTCTATTGGTGTAAATGTATTATTTAATTGCATAGCTGCACCATAATTACAAACAGTAGATAATATCAAACATTTCCAGGTGGAGGGAATTTAACAGAGTGTGCTACATTTTTGCCCTTTTCATATGTATTGACCTATGCAAAACTCATCATGTTGTGCATACGGAGAAAGAAGTTCCATTTACTGTAGAGCCATAAAGCAAGCCACAGAGAATTGTTTTTCGGTCTTGAAAAGCCTTTGAATGTTGCTTTGAGTGTTGAATGTGTTTGGAGGGTGGGGGGGGGGGGGGGATTTCAGTTATTTTTAAGATTCTTGGTGACACCAACGTGCAGCCAAGACAACTTGTTTTTTCCTCTGCACTTATTTATTAAGCATGGTGTCATCTAGGCAGCAAACAAGCTCCCTGCAACCCCGGCTTCTCACAAAGATAATTAGGTTTGCTCCAAGATACACTTAAACCAATTTTTTTTTTTCTTATCTGTTCTGCTGGAACTCTTTTGTCTCAAGTGAACGTTATGTATTCTGGTCTTAGAATGAGTGCAGACATGCAGGTTTTGTCACAGGAAATGAAACATGTCGGGATTGAAAACTCAGCCGTTGACGTGAGAATTAGCAACCTTCTAAGCTGACTTTTTGGTAAATGAGACTGTTTACATGATTGCGAAGTACATATGTAAATGTGATGCAAGAAAACTGAATACCAATCATAAATACAGCTTTTCACCTCTTGCAAACTCAGGCACACTCATTTTGAAATGTTTCAGATTCTCAACACACACAGTTTCTTGGTTGTCTTGCTGTCATGTCTAAAAGTGTCAATTTTGATCCACCAGTCGAAATGTAAGTTTCATCTGCATGAAGAAAATGACCACAAACTGAAAAGTGGGTTCCAGCCACCATAAAATACAGAGGGGGAAAAAAACAAACTAAAAACAGGTTTCAGCAGTAACTAAAATGGGGCATCTGCTGGAAACCATAAAGAGGACAAAAAATCTATCACTTTTAATGAATACATTAGAATAAATTTCCTGCCTAATGTATACATGTGAAATGTTAATTTTCCTCGTTACCATTGTTAGATAAAATATATATTTTATGATAGAAATGAAATGTATCAATGTATGTATCAGTTAAAATTGTTAGTAAAACTGCAGCAGCAAATGCAAAGTATTGGAATAAAAGTTTACTTAATTTTCCACTAGAATCTAAAATAATAGTTTATATGTCTGAAATCATCCTCCTATTCACACTTTTCTCTCTGGGCAACATTTCACACATTCAGGCTTACTGTGCATAAGCATCATCACATGAGCATTATCATATTATGCTTTTGGAAGACAACATAAGTGCATTATGACTGTTCTGTATGTGTGAATGGAAAAAACTGTTTTTCTATCTAGCCTCCAAAGACTATGTCAGGTTAATTGGGGTTATTTATTTTACTGTAAAAGGGGGTTTCCTTCTGCATGGTTGTTTTTCTCTGCGTTGGCCCTGAAAATAACCTGCAACCTGTTCAGCGTGTACGCAGTCTCTCACTCAATAGCAGCTGGGATATATTTCAGCTCCCCAGGGATGTAAAATGGATGGAGTGAGTTAAAGTTTTCATCCACATTTGTTTTACTTCACAATTATGACAGCAAAGATATTTTTCAACAATGAAAAGGAAGCATTAGTAGACAGAAAGAGCTTATAAAATAACAAAAATCTAAATAACTGACAGCCATCTCAAGGAATGTTTTTTCCTCCAGGTCTCAAAATCGTTGTAGAATTGTTTTCTTCCTATGGCTGTGGGATTCAAGAGCCTAAACTATAATCTAACATTCTGCTTTATATTTCTTGCTGTGAGGCATCAGGTATGCGCAGAAGCATTCAAAAGCCCGGTCCCCTCCAAGTCAAATCTGTCACGGCGTGACTACGCCAACTTCTAAAGTCCGAACAGAAAGCAAAATGTTCACAGACATCAGAAAAACATCCCCTATACTTTTAAAATGTCACTGTCAATTCAGCTTTATTTGATACTGACTTTCTTTCCCCATTGGGAATAAGCGGTATAGAAAATAGATGGATGGAAAAATGGATGGGTGGGTAATTGCATATTACGGTTAGTAGAATAGCAGTTCTCTATTAAAGCCAGGGCTGAACTTTAGTAGCCTCCAGGAAAGCATCTTAAAGGTCCAGAGAGGAAAATAAATCTATGCCTCTGTCTGAAAGGATGGAAGTGGATTTACCACCATGACTAACAACAGCAAAATCCCCCCAAAAACAACTGTAGACAATGATGCTCACACAATCAAACTGATATTCAGAAAGACTTGACATCCACCACTTCAATTTCATGTCAGTGCAATTAATTTCAGTGGTTAACACTTGGATGACGACTTTAAACTTCAGCTTTACAGAGCTAAATCACAGCAACAGAGTCAGAAATGACTGTGTGACATAGATGTCATCTGTGATGACCTGCTTAAATTTTGGCTATGTTTTCCACAGTACACACTCAAAAACGTCCTACTAAACTGGATGGAAATAAAGACTAGCTTTTGAAGTAAACAGGGCCTCTTTTAACATGAATTCTCTTAACTCTCTTAACTGTTCCCGTGGCAGCTATGAGGCCAAGGGTGTGCAGACCTGATCGGAAAAATATCGACAGTTTTATAACAGACCATATAACAGACATTCTAAAACTCCAATGCTAATCGGACACTTGGCTGCTGGTGACTTCAAAGCTTCTGCTCAACATGGAGGTAACACAGCGGTTAACTCTGGTAACCCACAGATGCCTTAACCACACTTTCAGGTCTGAAAGGTGCGTGTAAACTTATCTCCTCCATAAGTTAAAGGTCAACTCCTGCTATTTAGAACTTTACTCACTCTACATTCAGAATGTCTTTGTATACATTTGAAAGCAGATTTACTAGTCTCAATAACTCAAAATATTCCAAGAACCTTCCGATTCAAAGTATTCCTAATCGCAGTGAGAATGTCTTAGTTTTGGGCTATTTTAAACCTGAATAGGTAGTCCAGCTCTGTTTAGAATGTGTTCTTTCTGGTTTTAATATAAGTTTTGTTCAACACTATTTTCAATGTGATGACGTCAACGCACAATGCTTAAACCTTATCGCAGAAAGTTAAACAAGTTTAACAACTTGCAGGCGTTCAGCAGTGTAACTGTCGCAACAAGTCCGGGTAAGCCTTACAGGGTATGTGTGGTACTCTAAAAAAGGCAAAACACAAGAAAAATTAAGAGAAAAAATGCAAATAAGAAAACATAACGACACAAAACAACGAGAAAAAAACTTAACAGCAGATAGTGGAAAAAAGAAAGGGCGGAGTATTTAAACAAAAAAAAAAACAGCCAAAAGAGCTTTTCGTTCAAGCTTTGGAGCCTCAGTGTAACGTGTCAAATATTTTCTCTTGTGTTTTCTCATTCATGTTGAACTCTTTTGGTGTTGCACACATTTTTTGGGTATTTTATATCTCTTATGGTAATGTCGTACACAGTCCAATGTCCTGTTTTGCAACTGAACTATACGAGTCTTTTTGCAAAGAAATACATTTTCTCTTGTTTTTCCCTTAGTCTTATGGTACAGCTGATCAGTTTATGTTTTTACATGAATGCCTCATGATGTGTCAGAGTCACTGTTCATGGTTAAAAGGTGCATATTGTAAACACATGGCATTGCAGTACCTTTGCATATCAGGAGAGTTTCTTTTGTTGCAAAATGTTCCACTTCCATAAATCTGTCACTGCATTTCATTTGAGTCAGCTTACTTGAGTCTAACGCAGCCAGAACGAACAATGTCTAACAAGTTGTGTGTGCTGTCTGCGCAACCAGTCAATCAGCTCTCAGGCACTGTGAGATTAGTCATTCAGCAAAAAGTCCAAACCCGTTCTTCTCTCTGTCTTTGTGCCCTCTGAACACTGTAGACACTGGGTGGGACTGAAACTGACTGTTTCAAAACAAAAATGGCTTTTTGAAGGCCAATAAATCACACTCTGTGGGTGTCATCTCACAAATCCTGACTCTAGCCTGCTCCCTGTGAGACACAGAGCGATGAAATTTGACAATCGATTGTATTGTGAATTTCAGGCAAATGCTTCTAGAAAGCTTACTGTCTGTTGAGAAGAAAAAATGTGGAATATGTGGTGGCTTCTGTGAACAGTGCATGCAATGAGATTTTTGCTGGGTCACTCATACTATTTGCATGCATGTGTTGAACATAGAGGACGAAGTGAATTACACAAAGGAAAGCATATGTGTATGTAAATACATAATGAGTGTACAAGCAAACAGCATGCAAATGACTGATGTAGACAAACAATGAATGAAAGGCACTTAAGTGAGTAAGACATAATCAGAAACATACTGTGGTTGAAAGGGTGGTTGGACGGCTGTTGTAGGTGTACCTACAGTAAATAGTAAGCAGAGGTCTCCTTTTCTTATTCATAGTAAATATAAGGGTAATCAAGATTGCACAGTATTTCTGTGTTCTTTGTGAAAAGTGACAACAGTCTGTAAAACCTGAGAACAGGGCTGCACTGCAGGTGAATCTTTGATAAAATATCACCTTTTCAAAAGACTTAACTGAAGAAAGATCTTAAAATTGTTTTCCTAGACACGTATGGTCATTTAAAATCCTCAAAGATCAATATCTGTATTTCTTTGAATTGATTCTGCCGTTCAAAAATTTCAGGATATCGTCGCATCAAATCATGCAGCACAAAAATGACCCGATGCAACCTACAAGTAATAAGATACACCCACAGCAGATGTTCCCTCTACAAGCATGAAGAACCTGGTGACTTGCCGGTGATTCAAGAGGCCTTAGCTTCTGCATTAGCATAAAAGGAAGAAAATACTCACAGGTAGGCAGCCTTGCCCTCCTCCATTTCTTTGCCCTTGCCACTCGTGGCTGTTTTCTTGCTGCAGAGAGTGCGCGTTATGCACATCAGCAGGCCACAGTGGCGCAGGAAGAAGCAGCTGATGTCCACCAGCACGAGGAGCAGTAGCAGAGCTCCAAGGCCGAGGCCCACCACCGCACCGAGCCCCAGGCCGCTGAACAGGGATTCTGCTAAGGCAGTGAAGCACATAGACAAACAGAGACAAAGACAAAAAAGAACACTTGTTAGCAATTATAGTTTCTTTTTCTGTAAGGTAGGAAAACGAGGTCAAGGTGAGGGGGAGCAGCAGCAGTGCAGGGCGCTCTCCTGCTGAGGGACTGTTCCTCTGGTTGCCTGCAGTGTGGACACTGAAGGTCAGCCTCTGTGCTATTCGAGCCTCATCTTATGGATAGTAGTAACAGTGTTGTAAGTGTAAAAAAACAGAAGGCTGTTCACAAAAAATACACCAAGGACAATGATTTCTTGCCAGTTGGATAGATGCCAAACTAATCCACAATCCAAAGGGAAGGCATGAATAATCTCCAGTATTGGCATGAATCAACTAAATCACCACTAAAACAATCTATTTCAGTCATATGGCATTTCTCCTATTAGGAGTAAGAGTTTCAGAGACTTAAACAAATGATATAATCTCTATGAGATGATTTGTGTTCCCAGCTGAACCCAGAGAATATCAAGGCTTAAGCTACAGAACAAAATACATTTCCTTAGTTTTACTCACCTGCAAGCCTTCCATCTACTTTCTACATCATGTGCAAAGTGTCAGCGTTTCTAGTTCCACAGCACAGGAGTTATGGTGTATGTTTTTCAGCTCTGGTGATCCACAGGGCAGCTCATGGTAACAAGTTGCAGCATCAGACGCTCCCTGTGCTCTCATTTTTGTGGCTAATGGCACCTAACAGATGCAATTCCAAGCTGAATTTTCAGCTTGAAATTTTAAATCTCACTTTTTCTTCAAAGCGGTCAGTAAAACACATGTGTTAGCTATGTTAGAAACCAGCAGCGCTGCCTGCCTTCCATTGAATTAATGAGAAAATTGAGGTAGTGCAGTAAAGTGACGTTCCCTGTAGGTGTGGCTTAGTGCAGTACTGGCTTTAAGTGATGCTGGGGTTGAGCAAACTGAACATCCACAGGAGAATCAGTGCTGACAGCTGGAGGTCAGACCTCACCAGGAGTAATCAGTGATGGAAGAGTGAATGAACTCTCTTCCTTAGCAATATGAGCCTGCAAGTTAGAGTGAGACCTGAATATGAAGGTGTAACCACTCAGGAGTGGTGAATCCTGGCACCAACATAAAAAAGAGAGAAAATCCTTGAGTAAAGAATGCTAAAAGGAAGTGGCAGAACCATGCCATTTGTACTCCATTTTTCCACATGTCTTAGGATTTTTAAGGGAAATTGACCACTGAACAAGCAAGAAAGTGGTATTTTGGACATCCACCTGATGGCAGATACCTTCAGGGTATTCAGTGTGAACAATTTAGAGCTTCACATACAAGCAGTGTCAATTAATTTGCCTAAAAAGATAAACAGCCAAGATATTACATGGACATGTTTTACAAGTGTATCTAAAAGCTGATTTTAATGTGTAAAATCATTAGTGTTTATGTGTTAGTGTTTACTAAGTCCTAAAAAGGATTTAAAAAGGATTTAAAACAACGGCCACTGGGTTCGACACTGAAAGGGTTTGTGCAAGTTTGATGTTTTAGGCTGAAACAATAATCTGCTTCAGGTTTTATTGGCACTCTGTCAAACATGGAAGAATTCTAAAACAGTAAACTGGGCGCAATTGTAGGAGATAACGAAGCGATAAACTACATAACAACGATGACACAAAAGACAAACAAACAAACAAAACAACAACTAAACAACAACTGAAACAGACAGAAAATGAAGGCAACATATTATCAAAAAGAACTAAGTGTATATACAGACAAAAAAAATATCAGAGAAAATTGACAGCAAAGACAACAAAATATATGTTTTTTTAAATAAAAAAAAACAACCCCTGCTATAATACAAAGTACCAGCTGCCTCAAACTCCATCTCAGAGTACAATAAGAGAGGGATACAGAACCCCAAATGCCAAGAGTCAAGTCTTCAACTTAGGAGTTGCCGTTTTCTTTCCAACTCAGCGTGTTGGCAAAAAGAACTAGAATGACAACTGTTAGAATTCCCAAGTACTCTTGAACAACAGCGGATGTTGTCCATGACACTTGAACCTGGCAGCGAGCCAAAGCACAGAAAGCTGTAGGAAAAGAACCTTGCGGCTAAAATAAACTAATTAGAACTCTTTTCATTACGTATATTTCATGAAATGAGGAGACGTGGGATTTGAAACTTGTATGCTAGATCGATAATTTCTCACAGCCATAGGCTACTGTTTCCCAGCCCACCTTTTCAAAGTTTATTTGAGCTTGTTTGGCTTGTTTGTTCTGCAGGTAAAAGGGAACACTAATCCACTCTTTGAGCCATACTGCTCTATTTCATTCAAATAATGCAGATGCTTTAAGCTTACACATCAGCATTAAAAAACAAACCTGCATCATTTTTATAAATCATCAATTCTAACTGCTTAACCTACTGATCCATTAAAGCTTTCAACATAAAAGCAGAAAGCTGCAGATATTTGCTTAAAAAGTAAAAAAAAAAGCAGAAATCTTTTTTTTATTTAAAGTGGTAAGAAGTGTCCAGATAAAGATTTTATGAAGAGTAATGTTTTGGTTTGCAGCAGAAACTCCTGTGACCCATAAACATCAAACTTTGAGCTGATAAAGAGTATTACTCCAAAGTGCTTTACAGAAGCTTGACAGCTTGAGCTCAGATTGATATGTTACAAGTTTGTTTACTTGTAGCTATTTTGAAAGCCATTTTATTAGATTTATCTCCAGCTTTGGAGGTTAGGGTGATCTGTCATCAAATACACTGGGAAAAGAGGATTGCTTTAATGGCAGAAGGAACCCCTTTATTTTTTCCGAGTTCCAATGTTAAAGAATGGGCCTGAAAAGTGGAGCTCATGGCAGCTTTGGGGCAGTTTCAAAAATAAAAATTCAGCCAGAAGAGCAGTTCACAAGGCAGAAAAATAATAACTAAAACAAAAATTTCTGGTTTGATTTCGATACGTTTGAGCACATAATCTAAATGTTTTTGTCATTTTTATCTTTTTGAGCTGTTGCCCTCATGCAGACAACGTGCGAGAGGACAAATGTTTGAGTTGCTACTGTGGTCATCAGATTGTTTAGAACTGAGTTAAAAACAAGAATCGTGGTCTGTTAAGTACAAGCATCTGTATCTCAGCTGCACTCCCTCTGCTGTTAATGTCCTCACAATAAAATAAGAATAGTTTAGTTTAGATGAGTTTTTCATAATTTGCAAGAACAGCACTTCTTTAAAAACAAGCATTTACTTCTGAGGCATAAAATCACACACACACACACATACGCACGCACACACACACACACAGACACACACACACACACACACACACACACACACACACACACACACACA
>JABUIW010000099.1:826084-880259 GCA_013363375.1 Menidia beryllina
CACACACACACACACACACACACACACACACACACACACACACACACTCACACACATCTCTCTATGTGTGTCTAACCCTGAGGGTTTCTTCTGAGCAGTCATTTCTCATAACTCAGTGTGTGGATGTATCTTTCCATTATTAAAGCAAAAAAAACAAAACAAAACAACAACTTCTAATTCTGCATATTGATAAATCAACCCAACAAAACACCGAAGCTTATATTGCTCATTTTGTAGCAACTCATTTGCGCTCCAGACTGCAATTCTCCCAAACTTTCTTAGTCTGGATAAACGGAAGCCATTTATTTTTATTTTTTCTGCTCTATTAACCCTTTTATTGACTTCGTCTGATTACCTGTTGAAAAATAGGCCCATTAGCGGCATTAGTCAATGGCTAAAAATCCAACTGCATCGGTGGCACCTGAAGCCATTCATATACATCTTTGACAATACAAACTCATTAGGCTTGACCGGTAACTGACTGTCTCTAGATTGGGTTTGAGGAAGTGACTCAATTAATGATGAGCAGACAGGCCTTCATTGATTGCCACATTAGCGGACGTGTGCGTGTGAGGATGCAGCCCTGATGCTCACTTTGGAATGTGACGAGTTCTGAGGGGAGCTTTCCCAGGGGAAGCTCTGAGAAAACTTTAGAATAATTAAACTCTTGTTGATTTGAGGGGAAGTATGAGTTACTCTTTTCATCAAATTCCTCAGAAGAAGCAGACAGTCCTTGATGGGACTTGAGAGCACTCAAGGGCCAGCAAGGAGGTAATAGAGAAACCACTGGAAATCGCTCTAACTTTACAGAATATAGCATCCTTTGCAATCAACCTCAAAGACTTCAAAGAATTTTGGCCACTTTAAACTACATAGCCACTGTTTTTGGTTGTTAAACCACTTTGGAAAAGCACAGATTCAAATGCAAGCAGAGCACTTACCAACTAAGAGGTTACCAATCCATGATCTCAGCTATGGAAATTAATCAAATTATTCAAAGGACAAGACCCTAGAGCAATTTAACAGTATTTCAGACGTGTGAGTACTGTCATGTTCAGCTACTTAATTCCAATTCTTAGATAATGGTCCATAATGTTCAAATTTAAAAGATGATTGATAGTGATTGTACTGCCTCTTCACTTGAACAGTGAGTACTTTTTCTAAAACAATAACTGATAACTATGGGAAATAATATAATATAATTGATATTGATGACCATGCATCACAGAAGCTGGTTGTGATGTCTTGAATAGTTGATAAAAGAGAAACACCTACTTAATAGCAAAAACAAAGTGTTTTGCAGGATAAATTGTGCATAATACCTACAGTTTTATTTAGGCCTAGTAGGGAGAGATGGACTCAGGAAGGTCGACACCTCAACTTGTCATGTTTATTCATCAGAATGCTATCACGCTGCACAGACTGCGTTCCCACCTGGCAGAGATCCAATTTCAGCCTGAGAACAAAGCACCACCAAATGAGACCACTATACATTTACATGTTGCACAAAGTTTTTCAGGTGCAGAATGCATCAAAGGCGTACATAGACTTTTATTGTCTGTATTATTGCCGTTCAATGTGGCCCTAATAGTCACAAAAATATCAGGTTTGCTTTTTGGGCAATTTTTCCTGCCCCCTCTGCTTCTAATGACACTGATATTTTGTCAATTTTAGATTATCCATCAGAAACCCAATATTTTGATGTAATTGGGATTATCACAGTGAAGCATGTCTTTCCAATTGGTTCTTTTTATACCAATGAGTAAAAAATGGGTTATATTTCTATTGATGGTGGTTTATGTTGAAGTTACATATCTGTTAAATCTGTCATTATAATTTTACCATTTAAACTCAATTCGGAAGGTTTTTTTATATCGCAATATTTGCCGTTCTATTTACTAAATCACTGAAGAAAAGTCTGTTGTTTTATTATAGCACTGCTTTACAATGATGACTTTCACTTTGAAAATTGATGAGGGGCTTGATTAACGTAACAGGTAGCTATAAAAGAGGTTTGATTTGCTGGCATGACTTCCTGAAAGAAATTTGATTCACCGGTTTACAGGAGAGAAGTGAGGCCTCTCAAGATTATTTCCTCAAGCAGTTTGATGAGATCATTTCCAACTAAATCGATGACTGTTGATTCAATCAAAGCTTTTTTTAAATAGCGCATGACTGGAAGGAGTGTAAGGAGAGTGCCAAGAAGGAAATACAGCAGCAACAACAACGCTCGGCAAAAACACTGAGTCAGTATGCACAATTCAGACAAACTGAGACATCAGAGTATCTAATTTTCCTTGAACAAAGTGGTGGTTAAGTAAAGACCTTATTTAATAATGAATGTAACATTCCAAAAGCCTAATGGGCAAAGTTGGTTGTCATGAAAGTTAATGATTGTTATTTACTTAATTGATGGCTTTTTTTTTTTGCTAGGTTGGACCTCTGGGATTATTAAAGTATTTCTGATTCTGATTCTGATTCAAAAGATGCACCCGATCAAATAGGATGCATTGGTATACATAAGCCACCACTGCAAGTTTATAGGTTTCATTTGACAATTTGGATGAACAGTACATACACTTTTTTAGAAACATACAACGAAAGTTTGTAACACCCTGCAAAGTCAACGGGTAGGGCAGTACTTTTTCTGCACTTTTTTTTCCAGTTTGATAAACCGGCCATGATTTTAAATGAACAAATCCATGGCTAAGCTTATATTGGCAAATAACACTGTTTGCAAAAATTTTACATTAGCTTAACCGGCTAATAGGCAACTTTAAATAGCAAAAACAACTTATCAGCTGAAAAAGCTTAGAATTCAAAACATCTTTTAAAATCTTATCTTCACTTTTAAATATATCATTATCATCATCATTTGCTGGACAGCAGCATAATACTTTTGTTTAAAAAGAAAGAAAGAATGACATTGATTCAATTAAATTCAACATGTGAAACTGAAAAAGTCTGACTGTTCATTAAAAGTTTAAGAACAAATGTTTATCTAAAAGGAAGTATATGCAGAAACAACTGAATAAACTGTGTCATTGAATAACATTATAGTTTGCAAGTTAACAGGCATCTAGAAGTGTAGAAAGGCAAAATGGTTCAGAAAAAAACAAAGCGCACATTATAGTAATTATTTTAACTGTAGTGGGAAAAGCTACTGCTGTGATTTAAGGGTGGTGCTGCATTCCCTTCATTTTTATTTCTTAAAGGATAGCCTACTCTGGAAGCGGGAAGGGAAGGTTATGATTTCTGTTAGGATGGTGAAGGAAAGTGAAACTGCAAATTCAATACACTGCAAATGCATAATACATAGAGAGAGAATTGCAGACAGAAAATTGGTCAGTGAGAGGTAGAAGGCATATTTGGACTGTACGTATTTTCTTTCGCTGGTGAAAAAATGAAAATGAAAAACAAATGGATGTTTCTTTTATTAAGTGTATAGCCAAGGTGTTTTTCAGTGTGAGGGGAAGAGAAAGGCAGCAGTTCCAAGATTGTGCAGTCGGAACTGGCAGATAATTCACATTTAATATTGCTGATTTTACCAACTCTGAGCAGACTTCTTCAGTCTCAAACTCAATGTAGAGATGAAGAAAATGTGAGGGATTTTCTTCCTGAAACAATGCTCACATCATGCTGGTTGAAATAATTGATAGAGATGGATTTTCTAAAAGAAAGAAAGGCATGCCAACCTGTAAGTTGCAATGAGCCTAGTTATGGCTAAAGTGGGTCACTGAAATCTCTCCTATTTGATGCCTGGATGTGTGTGAAATTATAGTCAAGGTTTGAGCAGATTCAGAGAATCCTGCTGCATGTCTGATGCAAGCTTTTCACCTTCTCTATCCGCCTGTAATGCTCTCTAAGCTGGAAAGCTCTTCAGAGTTACTTTTTCAAACAAACATATTAGGGGAAAAGCGCTTTTTCCCTGATTTGTAGCATTCTCCTGGGGTTTTTCCCATGATGCACTGCTGCTGGATAACAAGAGAAAACCGCCAATCAAAGTGACTGCCATGAACCTGCCCTTTTCCCCAGTCTTGTTTTCTGTCTGAAAAGCAACCCTAACACTTAAAGCCCATTTAGCTAGCACAGTAATGATAGAGACAAACAATTGCTCAAACTGAAACAGCACAAATGGATGTGGAAAAAAAATCTGAGGATAAAGAAAAACAACAATAATACGTGTCTGTAACACTTCATTTCACTCCACTGCATCGATTAAGTTTAATAGTTTTAAATGTTCCAAGTTTTCCTTTCTTTTGGCTCTCATCGCTTAAGTTTTCCTTGTCAGTCTCAACAAAATCCTTCACAATGATAAACAATTTGGACTATTCTTTAAATGAAAAATATAAGACTGTTCATGACCTATGATTTGATGATTGTTGCAGTGTCTCTGAAGCATTGTATTTCTATAATTGCACCTTGTGAGATTCAGCTGATTTCCACTAAAAATTTCCTAAAAGGAATCCAACTGACTCAGAAGCAGAATCTGGTCTCATTCATCAATCTTTTGAACCGCTTTTAGTCAAATGGGGTTGTAGGGTAGACTGGAGCCTATCCCAGTATATAATGGGCAAGACAGTCAGCCAGTTCATCGCAGGGCCACACACATAGACACACAAAGACTACTACACAACCACAACTACACGCACACACACTCACATTAACTCCTAAGGGCAATTTGGAATGTCCAATCAACCTAACATGCAGGTTTCTGGAGGTGGGAGCAAGCCAGCAAAAACCCCACACAGACACAGGTAGAACCTACGAACTCCACACAGAAAGGTCCTGGTTACCCTCTTGCTGTGAGGCGAGGGTGCCGCCTGGTCTCATTCAACTAACTCAAAATCAAAATACCATGTAGGGAGGAAATGGAGATTATTTTCATTCATACCATCATCCCCATCAAACCGTCAATCATAGTGGGGGAAAGGAAAAGGAGGGAGCAAACTCTCAGGATCTCAGGCCAGGCAAGAGTTACATAAGGAAAACAAAACAATCCAAATCACACTGCCAAGAAAATACAATAATATGGAACTGCTGGTAACCAGAGGTGGAGCTGAACTCAGAGGAGCATCTGTATGAAAATAGTTGTTCATCAATGCTCCAAACTTCAAGCTGGGCTTTTTTTTTTTTTATCAAAAGAACAGGAGAAACATTTATAACAAAGGAGAGCAAGGTCTGCCTGAATATGAAAGTAAATGGGGTTTGTCAGTCTCTCCATACGTGTAAACACAATGATGGCACTAAAATAATTTTTAGTCTATACAGAGGACTTTAAAATGTTTTTGTCCTGGCAACCATAGACTGAAGAGAGAAAAAAACATTTCAAACTGAGTAAATAAAAGAAAATGTGGATAGCATAAGCAAGTGCGACTGCACTGGAATGCTTTGCCTAGAGGTGCAGCTCTGACAGCTTAGAATTGTGAAGATCCCTCAAATCAAGGATTTTCTTTCTGTAATACTGCATGCGAGACACCTGAAAAGAAGTAGCACAGCATAGAGTAGGTAACAAAAGAACACACAATCATGCAGGAAAAATACATCACCTTGATATAACAACAGGGCCAAGAGTTGAAAAAAATCAGCATGTCATTGTGTGCATCTCTCAAAGGATGTAGTCTGTATATACGTAAACACAATATAACTTTTTAGGGACCTGCTGTATTTCAACAACAGTAAAAAAAATTGAATAAAATATTTAAAAAACATGACTAATTCTTGGTTTTTGATGGCCAATGGATTTTTACTTGAATCATAACTGCTTGTTTCACACTGAAAAGTCGAGACACTTCTGACAGCTTATCATTGACCTATATCAACATACAAAGGTAGGTTTAGTGAGGTGACTTTGAGAGACGAAATCGGCAAAACAAGTTTGCGTGTCTTGTTTGTTCCTGAGTTGGCCCTGTGATGGACAGGTGTCTCTCATCCCAAAGACATCCGCCTTAATTCATTAATGAATGAATGATCTTAACTTGATGCCGGCAGTGAAATGTGTCTACATCTGTAAAGTTGTGCTGCTATGGCATTTTTCATTTCAGTGAGACCTTCAGTTACATAACGGAGAGAACAAAAAGTTATTATTCTTTTGTTGCTTTGTTTGATGTCTGTTCTTATTCCTTAAAAAAAGAAGCCAAAAACAGGCGCTGGACGGAGAAGCTTTCTAATGTAGGATCACTACTTCAGAGCAAAGTACTTTTCTGCTGGATTAAATCTATGCTCAACAATCATACATGGACCAATCTTTTGGAAGGGAAAGGAAGGGATTCCAGTTTATCCGATGACAGCAGCCTCATTTGTGTGGAGAGCAGTGTGGAGACAAAGCCTGCTGCGCTTTGAGACTTGCTTAGTGACGCCCGGAACATCTTGATCTTTTTCTTTTGTTGTCCCCAATGCTATCTCTTTCTCCAGCAGCATGAATAACATGGCACTTTACAAGCTCAGGAATGCAAATGTTTTAAAGGTATTCAACAGGAGTTAAAGGAATAATAGTTCTTTAAAAGGTGGAACTGGGATAAAAAGTTACCCTTTTCAAAGGTTTACCTGTAATGTCAGGTTTCTGTGGCATGAAGAACTGATAAAAAGTGGGCTCTGACAACCCCTTGACGTTGCGTGCTGTGATTTCCACTTCATATCTTGTGTTCCACTGCAGCGGCTGCAGCAGAGCAAAATCATTGGCCCCTGGGACCAGTTTGGTCATCCACTGTTCCTCTTTGTCCTGAAACACAACAAATGAGAGAATAGAGTTCTGAATTTTGGCATTTTAATGATCGTTCCTCATTTCGGTGCATGAACATCAACGGGGAAAAGGGAAGATGTTGCTTTATTTTACAAACTACTGATTATCCTTTGTCTTTTTAATCTGACGATTCTTAGAGTTATATATGTGAGATACCAACACAGGTGCATTTGCATAGGTAAAAGAAAAAGTTATCCTGTTCCTCTGTGGCCTTTTATCCTTTTTCCTGCTATTTCTGTTAACTGCAAACAAAGGAATGGAGGCTGGAGCAGAACACTAAAGCAAGCCAGGTGTTGCCACTGCATGCTTGCCACTTACACTACACTGGCACAGTGAAAATCTTTTAAGACTCCAGTACTATGTGTAAAGCCACGTGAAACTTTTCTTTCTGTAGATTTAAATATGTGTCCCTGAAGCCAGATGTAGGCCTAAGATTAATGGGGTGCTGAAACTTTTGCATTTCTCTCCTCCATTGGCTTTCTACTTTGGCCTCTGCAATCAGGCCTCCAGACCATCTCATCAAGAACATTCCAATGTCCTGCTGCATACTAAGGTAGAGAATTAAGAGGAAAAAAGAATTTGGGCGACTCTAGCTTAAAATTCAAATGTGAATTTTAAAGTCATTGTGAAAAGTAAACTCTTGTTATGCTTGTTAAAGTCAGGACTGATACACCTTTGTAGTAAGTCAGCATCCCGTTTTTAAGAACCTTTGAGCAATAGGGGGAGGAGGTTGAAGGTAGGAATTGGTGTGTTGGTGTGAGTTAGCTATGCAGCTGTCACCCAGCATATTCTGCAAAGTCAGCTTACTGTTTGTTTTTTGTAAGTGACTCAAGAAGGAGGATTTTGCACTGATTAAGTGTGGAAGATGAGAGAAAACGACCAAGGTTAAAGACAGAACATCCTTTTCTGCATCAAAGTCTCAGACATTTATTTGATGTGTGGGGCTTCTTTGGTTATAAGGGAACATGAAGTCATGTAAACTTCAAAGGCTTGACAAGACGTAAATCCCCTCAAAATTTCCCTCCCTTAAATGGTCAGCAGATATGTACTTCCCTAATCAGTTGAATATTGCTTTGAAAATTAATATAAGTTCCAACATCATAGTAAAAGAAGAGAGCACTTTCTTATAAAATGTCTGTGAGACCAAAAAACTTTTTAGATAGAGGAGATCATTGGATTGCACAACTGGTAATTAAAACATTTGCTTCAGGATGATTGGGGAGATTGATCAGATTAAAATGCATTAGACTAAAATCCTGCATTAATATGATCTTTACTGAGGACTGACCACAGGGAAAAATCACAAAAATTCTACATCAGATGTGTGGAAAGCAACACAAATTAAGTCTGTTATATTTTGGAAAAAGGCTTACACTTTTAGCTGATGAAACTAAAAGAAAACAGTTTGGCTGCACTGAGCAAAGCTGTGTTTGGAAAAAAAAGCAGAATGCAGAATTTCATGAACGGAAGACCCCAGCTGCTTAGCATGAGGGTCAATCAGTCCTGCTTTAGGATTCTGTTTGCTTCGAATGATCTACAAAAAGCATTTAGATAAAAGATGACAGCTTCCAGAACAGAGTTATAATTCCAACTCAAAAGATTTCAAAATCCACCATGCAGTTTAAGAGTTACTTTAACACAAAGTTTTAATTTCCATGGTCATAGCTCTCTCAGTATTCCAATTTATTTGTGGTTGAAAATATAGGCAGGTCTCAAAAAGCAGTGCCTGTACATGACTAATGAACACAGAAAAAAGAGAAAAGAAAAACTCCAAATGAAACACAAAAAGAAAATGAGCTGCTATTGAAAAATGTGCATTTCAAACAGGATCAAAGATGTTTATTGCAGGAACAATAAAATAACCTCATAATTACTTAGTTTGGTTAGTGGTTCGACTCTGGACTTCCAGGGGGAAAATAACCTCGGGCTCTGTATGACACTGAACCCCACATTACCGGGTGAATTCTCCGGTCTCCTAGTAACTCACTTTGAAAGCCTCTGCTAAATTCTTAAATCTTACTGTATTCTGCTCTAAAATACTCACTGTTTTGTACTTGACTATATACTCCACTATAGGCATCCCTCCATCATCCTGTTTGACCAGCCCCAGTCGGTAGGTGTGGCCCATCCCTCTCTGCCCATGGACCGCCGGTGGACTTGGCTCACCTGAAGATGACAAAAAGGTGAAGGCTTTAGCTAAGACGCAAAACAATTTGAGTGCATTTTTTTGTGATAGAATGTCAATATGTGTCTATTCCTTAGTATAAAAGCAGGTGGAAACCTGAGATATGAGATGAGGATGGAATAGTAGGAAACGACAATGTTTTGTGCTGCATTAAATTTATATTACAAGGTTACTCCCACTCCCTAGCTATAATTAATGTCGACTCTAGGTTTTTATTATTCACTGTATTTTTCTAATTGGGTCTTCTTACATTTTATTCCTGTAGGTGTACCTCCATATAATATCAAAAGAGGCACATTTATTTTATGGCTGTGCCTGGATTTTCTGCAATCCTCTGGTGCCAGAGTGCAAAAATAAATAAAATTCTTATCATGAAACCCCTGCAGAACACAATTATTAATTTAGCAGTTTTACAATAGGACAGGGTCCTGACAGAATCTATTCCAATCTCTAATAACAGAAATTCATGTTACTGCACCTGAATATGCCAGAGTTGCATAAGATGGCCAATGAGCTTTACCTCATTGAGATTCAGAATATTCGAATGCACATTACAGCCACAAATGCATTTCTTTCACACATCCAGTGTTTTCTTTTTCCAATGTTTCCATGGATTTTGGCAGTGTTTTTACAGGTACCATTTTTACACACTTAAACATCAAGAAAAATAAGTAGTTAATAGCCAAAATAAAAATGTAAATTAGCCTAATTATATTGTTACAGATTACGACCATCATCATTTGAATCGAGAGAAGTTGGGTCAAGATGGATTTTTAATAATACGGCATTTAAGGAGTATGTAGAACATTGGCAGGAAATTTAGGGAATAACTTACGGATTGGTAAAGTCTGGAAGGTTTCCATGTGGCTGAATTCTCCTTGACCCTTTCCGTTGACAGCCGCCACTCGGACCTCATACGTGGTGTTGGGCTCCAGTCCTGTCAGCACCACTGTGGCTGGAAAAAGATGGGACCAAAATTACTGTAAACTCTTAATGTGTGTTAATAATTTGAAAAACTGTTCAAATATTTTTAAAAATTCTTTCACATAGCAATTTCTTTTTTTTTTACATCAGTCATTATAAAGGATTGCAGGGAAAAATAAACTGAGCTGGTAAGATGAAAAAAATTAGTCGTAAAGGCACAAAATGTGTTTGCAGTTTCTCAAGGTGTGGAACAACCATTTTTATTATATTTTTTCGGTTCATACATTTTTTTAATTTACTTTTATCATTTTGACATATTACGGTATGATACACAGTTTCAAAAAGAAACTTAATCTAATCTGGATTTGACAGTAAGTGATGATACAGGGAGACTGAACAGGAGAAAAAAGCGAAAAGACAAGATGAGATGTAAACCAACAGCACACTGCCGGAAAACAAATACAGTAAAGTGACAATGAAGAAAAGCAGCAAGAGAAATAAAAACATCAGTAGAGAAAACGATAATTTAATTTAAGGTAAAGAAAGTCTCAGACTATAAACAAGTATTTCAATTTGGGCATAAACATTGGAATGAAAGTCCATGTACCTCATCACAATGAAGTTTATGCCCTGCTCAGGTTGGCTTCTGCTGAAGCAGAATCACTGATTACATATGATGCCACTTAGTGATGTATCATTAGCATGACTTACAGTTTTTATGTTCCAGTCCTAATTTGAAGGAAACTATGTTGTTATTCCTCATTACATTCACAACTGAGCTTTATTTTTTCTAATTTCGCTCTTTTGTTCTTTAACATTCTTTTCCTCTATGTGTGCTTCGCATTCTACTCTTAAAGCCTTGGCTGCTGTTTAGTATTCACCTCACTGCTTCTCCATACTGTAATTGACTCTGAAATGAGGGATATTAGTGATAAGCCCTTCAGGTTTGTCAGACCTGCTTATCACCCAACCATTTGTCCTCTGGCTTCCATTTTCCATCCATGCATCCTTCACCTCGTGGTGTACTTTCCTCCAGCTGGCTCAGGAATCAATTTGAAGTCGTAAAGTATAAGAAGAGGCGGAGCACGTTCTTTCAGCTCAGACAGGTCCTGGCACTCTTTCCCACAAGGTGTTTTGAGTTTTGCTAGGTCCCAACAACATCTCAGGGCCAAAGCTTTGAAGGATTGCATGACTGATTATGCAATTAGGTCTCTACTCATGCTTGATCAGTGTCAGCTGATGTGTGTGAGGTAAACGGATATAAATATATAAGTTAAAGGCAGATAGAAAGGAAATCTGGATTGCTTAGGCACAGTGTATCTGATCTTAAATTTAGAGGATGTCAGCTTGAAATTGGTATGAATCATAAGACTACTCCTAATAAAAAAACAATCCTATACTTAGAAGTAAAGGGATCCTATTTAATCTGATTCATGCACCTCCAATTACTGTAACACTGAGAGCTTCACAAAATGGAACAAGAGTATTCTACAGACTTTTTTTTAACTACAAATAACTCCATCCATCCATCCGTTTTCACAACCTAATGGGGTCACGGGAAGCTAACCCAGTAGTCAATGGGCAAGAGGCAGGTTACACCCTGGAGGGTCCCCGCCCGTCCATCGCAGGGTCACACAGATACACGCAAGGACAAATAACCACACACACACTCACAGCAATTTGGAATGTACCATCAACCTAAGATGCAGTTTTTTTTTCCGTATGTTTAAGGGGGCACTAATTATGTGCCTTTAGTTTTTTATTCCACCAAAAAAAGGAGAGAAATTGAGTAAATTTGAAAGAAATTTTGCATCATTACTGATAACCAAACTTTGCTGCAGGTCTTTTATGTTACATGATGCAGGACTGTGCAACTGTTTTTTTTATCAGTGCAAAGTGGGGTGGGGGTTTTGCTGACCACTCTACAAGCAGCCCATCCAGCCTCTGACTTGAGGAAATAAACAGCCGAAGAAAAGGAGGCAGAGAAGGAATGCTGTTTAGTCAAAGTCAAAGCTTTGAATGATCCTCAGCATTGCTACATATTGAACATGAACTGTGCTTGTATTTCAGATGACTGCACTCTAGTCAGTAGCCCAAAGTTTCTTTACCTTGCTGTTTTCCACAGTGTTTATATTGTGTATGAGTCAGTTTTTTTTTGTGCTTACAGTTTAGAGAAATTCAGTTAAGTACAAGTTTTTAGTCTTGTAAATAGATTTTCTTATGCTTGTTTTCTTTTTTTGACTACTCTTGCTAACAAGAGCAGAAAATGACTCTGAAAATACCTACATGTTCAGTTCATAGGAGTAGGATAGTGTTCTTTTTATTTTGCTCTATAGGAGCGCAATTCAGTTATTTTCAGATAAACCTTTAACAAACTGGCAATAATCTGTGCACTTACTCTGGACACTGTGTGACTTGATGTCCCTCCAGTCTTGGGAGCCCATCTCCTTATACTGCACCAAATAGTAGCTGATGGGAACACCTCCGTGAGAGTCTGGCTTCATGAATGTGACCGTTGCCAAGCGCTGGGAGACGGCTGACAGACGAACTGAGTATGGACTTGATGGTACATCTATAAAGATGTTAGAAATATTCATACAAGTCGAATAGAAGCAGTTTTTCCATTCAATAATTTCCTTTTTCAAGTTTATTGACTGGTATGCTACTGGTTTTGCAACTATCAAATAGTTCCATGGCCTATTGATTTAGAATCTTAAACTTTTACACGAGTCACTGTTTTGCTTTTCTATGTGAACAGCTACTATGGTTACATACAATTGTAATAAATCACTCCTGAATTTCTTTTTGGGTCTCATGCAGCATCTTTGTATGTCTTATCTAATTGTTTGTGACACATCAAAAGAGGCTATCATGAGGGTGTTGGAATAAAAGCAAAAGGATGACCACTGAGGGTTTGTCCTTCAGTATTCATCTCAGTGCAACAATTTCTACCTCTCAGTCTTGCAGTTCCTGAGATACTACCATTTGGACAAAGTTACAAAAATATTAGTCTGATTTACTCAGACATAGCATAAATCTGGCATATTGCATTCTTAAATATGTGTTTTTTGATGTTGCAAAATGTCACTGAGTACAGGCATTAGACTAACGGCACAATCAAGTTACCCTCTATTAATTAAATCATTGTCATTTATACATTCGGTATGCTGACTTTGAAGTTTTCATTGGTCTAATGTAGGATTTAAATGATAAGCTGTGATTAAATATAATACATATTGTGCCGATTACTTTTATTGGAGATGCATTTCTGTAGCTACTCGAGTCCATTTGTTATGTTACCGCTATTACTCAGCTGCATAATTGATTTCTCCTTATATCTGATCAAGTTGCAAACCAAAAAGCAGCCCTAAACAGTTTGATCCAGTACAAAGACATAACTATAGCTCTGTTAGAAAACAGTATTTCAAATCCCACATGAGTCAATATCCCTACTGGCATATTGTATGATGTGTGTGAATGTGCTTCTTCATTTGTGCAGAATTGTGTGTCAAAACAAATTAAAAAATGCATTGTTTCCAGTAAGACTACATATTAAGTCAGCTTTTTTCTCACTACTTTTCTCCACAGCCAGAGCAATTCCATATGCACTAAAGATAATTGGACTGCACTATTGTGTATTAGAATACCGTAAATTAGGAGGTACTTCAGTAAATAGTGAGGGCTATGGTAAATCAGCCAGCACTATTTTAGATTAGGTTATGCTGAATAAGAGTCGGGTGTTGTTGTGGAATTTATCTTCCAGAAAATTTACAAATTAGGCTTTTATCATTAGTAGAGAGGTACAGGATTACAAAACTGCTGGAAGTTGCTGTTGCTGGAAAGGTAACTCCTTACTCCACACATTCTGGACTGGAAAAGGGTTAACTCACCAGAAGAAATGGTGCACACTCACCTGCCTGGGCCAAAATGAACTCCTGATATCGAACTCCAATGTTGTTCCGAGCTGTGCAATTGTAGCGGCCAAAGTCTCTGTCAGACATTGGAGTAACCTAAAAAACAATTAGGTTTGTTAACACTTGTTCATTTTTACTCTATCAATCTTCAGTCCCAATGCTGCAGTGATCACAGGAATCAAACATTATCCAACTTTGACACTAAAGTAAATGATCATATGTGATATGTTAAATGAATAGGTAGGGTCAAAAAGTGATAATACAATTTATGGAAATAATCAACCAACCCTACCCCACTAAAAAGAATCAATTGAATCTTTTCTAGTTATCAGTAACTGTGTGTAGGGCTTCTGTGTACACAGAACCTCAGTAATTACCTCCCAAGGGATAAGCCTGCTGGACTGAAAAGGTAGTATAAAAGCTAGTATGAAAAGATGGCATATACATAAAGACAATTTCTTCAATATATAACATATAATGAAAATAACTTTTTCCAGAGAAACCTCCTTTACAAGAGGGTTTGTTAGGTGTGAGTTACCTGCTAGTCCATTTGTGAACCAAAATATAATTTCAGTTCTTTCACAGTAGAACAATTATATTCCTACATTTTGAAACATGTCACACCCAAATCAGTTTTTATTTTCGAAATTGACTATTTCTGTTCTTGTTTTCCAGTGAAATCAAGGACTAGGGAATCTGTACCCACCTCAAGCACAGATTTTCCATCTGCACTGTGAATGTGCATATTGGGAGTTCCCTCTGAGATGGTGAAGCGCTCTCTCCTCCACAGTATGGTAGCAGGTGGGTTGGACATCACATCACAGCTTATGTTGACTGGATTTCCCTCCCATGAGTAATAAATGGTGTGGTTGGTCAGAAATTTGGGGATATCTACGCAAAACATATTGAAATGAACTCCAAAACTTAAAAAATGTATTTAAAAGTATCTTTAATAAACACAAATACAAGACCTATGTAAGAAAAAGAATAACTGCTAATGTTTCTGGAATTCTTGGTATCAAGTTAAGATTTGAAAGAAAACTGTGGGATAATTAGAGAAATTACTTAAGTTTTACCTGGAAATCCATTGAATAAAGAAAAAATGTTGTATTCATGGTTCTTAAACTGCAGATGCATACTAAAAATAAAAATATTTAATTTAATTGAATCCATCTAATGGTGAATGTGCATGGGGAATAAGGGTAAAGTATGTAAACAAAGGCTCATTTACACCAGCAAATAGAAAGGGCAGTAATGAATGATCACAGGCACGAGATGCTGTTTGGATTTTTCCCAGCCCAGTCAGCCTAGCCCAGTCGCCGAGGCATTATGGTTGTTTTATGCTCACTTGCAGGATTCCATTAAAGAGATTGATGCCTGGCTCTCTGTCACAGCTGAGGATGCGCTATCCCCATGCAGCCTGCAGTGACTAAGCAAATGAGTTCATTATTTTTGGGGGCAGTGGCTGGCTGAGTCCTGCAGACTCTCAGTCTGTGCTTCTCTACAGAGGGGGGCACACTATCAGCTGGGCGACGGCACACCAGCAGCCGGGCCCTCCAGAAAAACAAGTTGACAGGACAACAACAGCGATTTTACATCTTGGCTGGGGAGTGGGTATGTTGTCCAGCCAGAGGATGATATCAAACTTTGTTCCGAAGTACAAACTACTCAAAAACTATGGAAAGCAAAGTTTGAAGGGAATTGATGAACCTAGATGTCGCCTCAGCCAGAAAAGGAACAAATTGGAACAGAGAAAAAAACAGGATTCATATTTCTTTTGCTCCCTCGCTGAATATGTTTACCCATCTTGAGTGTTGTTTCTTACTGTTCCCCTGAACTTAAGGAAATTGAGACCAGCACTCTGAACTGGTGTAGTTAAGCCAGTTGGGTTGCTTTCATAATGAACCTAATAACTTCAAGCCAAAATGAAGATCTTTGCTTCAGAGCTCATTAGGCAGGGCAGTGCCCACCCCAAATAACCCCAAACAACCAGTGCTGAGGAATGGGTCCAGTCATAGGGAGGTTGGGGAGCTGTCAGTGAGAGAAAATGGAAGGCGATGCATGAAATCCTCTCTCTAATTAACCCTTCTGGAGGCAGTATGTGTGTGGCAGAATGGGTGCTGGGGTGTCGAGATGAATGAGCTGTTCATAATTTGTTGTTTTTCAGAAAGAAAAAAAAACAGTCAGTGTAAAAAGAGTTGCGAAATTCTTAACATGCACACGTCTGCAAGAATTCAAATATTTGCTTCTATGTTGCTTTTTGTCTAAAAACCTTTAACATTAAAAATTTGAAACCAGCCTTAGAAATTCCTAAAAAAATGCCAAGAAAAACTAACATAAAAAGAGGCCATAAAGTAATGGTACTACAAATTAATAAAAGCGAGAACAGAAATTAAATCCGCTGTCCAAACTAAAAATATTTTACACAATCACCTCCAAGTGTCACAGTCAAAAGAGTTAAAAATTGTTCAGAGACATAAAAAAGTAATGGAAAAATTAACAAAAGGAAAATGATCACAGAGACAAAAATAATGAAAAAATGGACCAGACTGAGAAAAAATGACAGACACACAATGATATAAAGGCACACTATTATCATAAACAGGCAGTTTAAGGACTGCAGATGCACAAAACAACAACAGACACGCAATGAGCACAATGGGTAAAAAAAAAGAAAAAATGACAATGCAGAGATGCAAAATCACAAGCAGACACACGGAACCGACTAAAACTAGACACACAATGAAGATATAACAACCAGAAACGCAAAGCACATCTGCCTTATGTTTTTGTGGTAGATGTGGGGCTTTTAGCAAGTCTGCACCCAGGAGTGTGTAGTCTAATAATCCATCTGTACTTGGGTTGCCTGATTAGACCTCAGCTGTGGATGTTTGGAGTAGTCTAATTACCAGGTGTTTCATAACTAACACCACCTGTGAGTGCGTGCAGAACCTTGATGACGATGCAAATACTCACATTCAATGTCCAGAAACATGCTCTTCTGGTGACCTCCTATCCTGCTCTGCGCCTCGCAGTCAAATCGACCCAAGTCGGTAAGCCTCACCCCGCTGATGGTCAACACGGACTTACCATGGCGACCACGAACCTCAAACCGGCCATCCCGACTCTGAAACATAAAGAGAACAAAACAGCATAATCAGAATTTATGCTGCCCAAAAGTAGTTTGGACTCGCATAGTTTAACTGTGATGTGGATTTGTGATCCCAAATAAAAGAAACATGCCTATAACTTTCACATGGTAACTGAAATAAATAGGCATGATAGGCCGATCATTTGGAGCATAAGAGCTAACCAAACAGACCTGCGGTACAGAGGGGTTTAGAAGTGTATGCTCTCAACAGTGGGATCATAAATAAAATAAATCTTTTCCCTGTTATATAAAGTGGCAGAAAAGACAAAGCGCAGGTGTCAGAGAAGCTTTGAAAAGCTTTGTTGCCGACAGGAAGTTGTTTGTCTAACTTTGTTCTCGTGGATGACTGAAAGCTCATCCTTGACCACCCCCCTTTCCTCGCTGGCAACCACTACTTGTCACACAGTGTCAGAGTTAATGCAATAAACTGTCGATATATTACAAGGTCATTACATCTGTATGAAGACAGATGGTATCAATTTGAAGCAACGGGTCAATTACAGCAGACAAGGCTATCTTTCCAGTAATCGACAGCCTCTTGTAATGAGAAAAAGCACCCCAGGAGCATCCTGGTTGCAGACATGATTCGGCTGTAACCTGCTGTTGTTACCATCAGATAACCTCTCTGACCTCCATGAAACTACTTTTAAGTCGTGCTGCCTTTCGACTTAGAGGTGATGCAATAAAAACCTCAATAACTGTAGTAGCAGGGGATTTGAACTGTTGGGTAAAATCATTGAAAGAACATGACTGTTAAAATCATCATTTAGCCCACATTTTGTGTATTTGTTAAATGCGATGCGATCTGACTCTGCACAGTCTCTTGTGTTTGCTTGATGAATGTTTTGACCACGATTACTGATCAGTAAGGCTGTGATGACATGCTTAAAAAAAACACAAAACACAAAAGTTGATGTCACCGTTGCAAGAGGCTGCTGGCATCAGAATCTCATCAAAACACTGAAACTAAAAAAGGGTTCAATTATTACAAAGTCACTGAAATTTTGGGAATTATACTTAATCAGATATTCATTCTTCTCCCCTTTTTTTGGGATTAATCTGCAAGTCCTGCTGACGTCTTCCACAGTATCTGTGCATTGCCATTCTAAACGCTTACAAATTTGCATACTGAAGTGTGTTTATTAATTTCCACATTCTGCACACCTCCTCGTAAGATTTTCAATATAAACCGATGCGCACTCTGACCTTTTTAATGGCTTACTGTGACCCCCCCACCTCTGCTTATTCCCTTTATGCTTCTATTCCACAGCTCTGATCTGCTTTGCTCTGCTTTACTCTCTCTTTATGTCATTGCTCACAGACTGCTTCGCATTATCCTGTTTAGAATGGCTCATCTTCCATCTTATCATCACAATGCAATCAGCTAACGAGGTGAATTGCCCTTTAAAGGGTCGCTACTGGTCCCTTTGTGCTGTCTCTGCAGACTTTCTTGTTTGCATCGCCAGCTGAGGTAAATGGGATTGGGAGAGTGTGTGTTGAATAGGAATGCTGTGGATGAAGGGATGAGAGAGAGCATCTGAGTCAGGAAATTGCTAGCTAACCCTCTGCCAACTGACAGAGTCTGTGTCTGGAGACGAACTCTGCCCCAAAAGCGTGGCCTGTTTGATATGCTGCTCAGCAGACAGACATAGCCTGTGGCCAGATTTGAACACAAAAGCAACATGCATGTGCCTGCGGGTGTCCATTGGCATGCATGCTGATGCTTGTTGCAGGTACTGTGCACATTTGAGGGCTAACCACATGAATGCTAAGACATGAAAGAAAAATGTGATAGAAAAATGAAAGTGGTGAGGCAGGTACACAAAATTAGGCCAGAAATGGTTGATATTTTGCTCACATCTGATCCATAAGACCTCCAAATGAACATTTGTCGGTGTTTACATGAAAAAATAAATGGCTAACTCTGTAATCTCTCTCCAAATGGATTCAGAAACAATGATGCTATTTCAGTTCAGCTATTTGAGGACATTCAAATAGTAAAAATTGAACTTGTAAAATGTAGGCAAGTCTCTGGCATAACACAAGAGTTGAATGTTAGTTTAGAACACATGCTTCTCATATTTGCACCATTCTAATGAATACTGTATTGCTTTAACCTAATAAAAACATCAAAATTACATTTAAAAATGACATTTTTGGTTCAAGCAAACACAGGCCAACCAGCTGTTAAATAAAGAAAGCATGAGCCTGTGATTTGCTAAATATTTCAATAATCTATTTTAAACTGAGTTTTGCAGTGGAAAAGAATCAAATGAAAAGCAAAACACCTCAAAACTAATCTGAATGGGAGGTTTAAATTTTTTAAAGATGAAATTCTTCAATAAGTTGGTGTGTTTAATAACTACATAGCTTTTCCTAAGCCTGAGTAGCTGAAGCATAGATAAATAAAAAAAAGCTCAAAGTTATTTCTTTCAACAAAAAAGTAAGTATTTTCAGAAAATAATATTTGAGATAGTCAATACTCAGTAAAGATTTTATTTGGAAATTAAAACTATGCTTTTCAGGATTGGAAATGGACGTGATAAAATGCAGCCTGTTTAAAATATCAACAAGTTTAGCTGTTACATACAGTTTATCTTTTTATTGGTCTACCTACATATTGTAACTGATGTATTGATGCTGTCAAATGTCATCTTTATCAAATTGAAAAACACTACACTGCCGCCAGGGATGGAAATATTACACCATCGGTGCAGACTCCATTATCAAAGCTATTTCTCAACTGCTGTAACTACAATTATATGTTATCATCACAACATTTAATTAGTGTTTGATAATTTCCTTGCATGACTAATACCATTGGAGCTCACAGTCAGATTTTTTTCAGTTTGTTCCCAAGCAAGAAGATAAAAAATAAGGATACACCCTGATATACTCAGGAGAAGAGGTGGATCTGTCTTGGAAGAATATGATGCAGAGTGGCAACACTGGACAATTTAATGCTTATCTTCCAACTAATTTATACTTTTTGCAAGATCATAATGAGTCTGGTAACATTTGCTTCCTGGTGTGCGGGGTCCACAGCCACAGAAAATGAAGCCTAAAAACTTTTAGAAATGTCGTCTTAAAAAAATATTTTTTAAATATTTAAAGAGCCTCCTTTTTTTAAAGTGGGATTATGCCAAGAGTAAGATCTAAAGAAAAGTGTGGACCTCTAATATCACCGCCACTTTAACCATGGGTGTTTGGCCCGAATAGAACACCACACTGCCAACTGTACTCAAAAGGAAAACAAACCCAGAGAAGGAAGCAATACTCCAACTCTAATCCTTCTTCAGTTCATAATTAAATTCCACAAACTGCTTCCCATTATGTTCTTTTACAAAGGGTCGCGGTGTTAGCTGACAAAGAGAGAGAAGACGGGAGGCAACATTATATAGTGGGTAAAACTAAGCCTTTTGGAGCTGAACGCCTCAGTGAGAGATGAGTGTGTGCAAACGGGATATGCAGATTGGAGAGTAAATAGAGAGACGTACATCCTGTCTTAAACCCAAATGACTGCTGCCATCGATCATGGCTTCCACTGCGCAAGTCATGTTTGGCTTTGCATTTGTTTAGGTGTACTAGTCTGTACCGAGCATTTCCATAATTGCATTTGCAGTTGGAAGAGAAGCACTTACTCTCATTTTCAGCTGTGATTTATCAACTCAAGCGATTCAAGAGAATGCACACATTCATTTATTTGCTTGATGACCTCTTTCTGAGCAATGGCCGTTATCTTTGTTTCCATTCAGAAAAATAATAAAATAAAATAATTTATATATATATATATGGCATAGGGTAATGACTGTCCCGTCCAATATTGTTTTTTCGCAATATAAATTTTAAAATGGTTACTTTCCTCATGCTCATAAGACTAAAATATCAGTGGCAAAAATCTTTACATAACATAACAGGATTTCACAATATTCTTAGAGCTGGTATAATTTGACAGTCCCTTTTGTTTAACTGAAACCTCTCAAAAACTCATTATGGAGATTCAATTAAATGATGAAAAACATCCTCAGTTCAATTTGGCTCTGGCATTTACAGAACAGAAGAATGGTCTTAGCAGGCAGGCCATATTGAAAAATCACAAAAAATCTGGCCCCAGTTTGGTCTGTTCATGGTAGAAGGTTTTATATTTCAGTTCTTTGGAGATATGCAGATGAATTTCGTATGCTCCTGCATTTTGTCACATTTTTTTGACAAAAAAGTGTTTAGATTCCCACGGCAATGATGACTGAACCTCAGAAGAAATCTTAACACTTTGAGCCATCTGTTGTGCCAAAATGGCAGCCATATTGTTTTCTCTGAGTATCAAGGCTGACATGCCTCATGTTCAGAATATTTAACAAATCTATCTATCACCATGAATCTCCCTCAGTCATTGGTGAGATTTCTTTTGGCATTTCCTTCTAGTACCGTTTATTCTCTTTGACAGATATATTGATGCAAAACATAATTTTTAAATCTTGCTGCTACTTGCAAATGAAGAGGAATTCAATTATATCAACAAACAACTATCGTCACCCTGGAAACATGCAGTTGATGAGCAATAAGATGTATATCCAATTGTGAGTATATTGGGGGGTTTATCAAATGAATTCAATACAATGAGTACTGAAATTTCCCAGTGGGTTTCTGAACAACTGGGCAATCTAACTAAACAATAGTATAACAGGGGGGAAATCTATTGGCATTTGCTTAATGAACTGGTCCAGAGTATGTGATTACTGCAGAGTTGGATTGGGAAGGAGATTTGATATGAATAGCAACTATGTAGGTTAATCCTCACCTTCCTCGTCCTATAATGAGTTATTTTGCTGATCAAACCATCTTTACTCACATTTCTCCTTAATGAAAAGAATTTACAAATTTGAGATGCAAACTTGATTAGTTTCACACAATCTTCTCATGAGTTGTATCCTATTTGCTAGCACTCCTGCTGAAGGTGTAGCACATGACATATGATTAAGCACCCACATGCAGGAGCCAGATGGACTTTCTGGCAGCTACTACCTTGTCTCCATCCATGAAGGTCTGGCTGTCGCTGGCTCTCCTCCAGGAAATGTCAGGCAGAGGCTCACCCTCAGCCACACAGGAGATCATGGCGGCGCTGCCCTCAACTGCAGTCACGTTTCTCAGCTGGGTGATATGGGGTTGGACTGGAGGCCACAGAGGATGACAGGGGATGGGTAAGAGAAGAAGAAAAAAGATTAATAAGAGATTAAAGAATAATAGATCAGAAGGGCAGAGACGATGTTAAGGTGGAGGGAGAGGAAAAAGAGAAACTGTCAAAGATGTAACTCATAAGGGAGAGTAGATGAAAGTTATACTGTGGTGTATTGAGCCGATGCATGACTTTGGTTCTGACAGTATAGGCCAAAATGCTTTATACACCACAATAATACTTTACTAGAGCGATACAGCAGGAAAGCATGGCCTTCACTCTATTGTGTACGGAATCCGTGACCTCAATGACAGCACAAAACTAACTTTTTCTGAAGTTTTTGGGCACAAAACCACTGTTCAACCTTTTATATTCTGAATAAATATAGATTTTTGTCTGGGAAGGTGCTTCTCCAATACCCTGTGATTTACTTTGGGTGTAGAGTGTGCGCTAAGTGCAGATAAGTGCTGAAAATGTGCTGCAAAGGCCTGGTCCCTGCACACCACCCTGATAAGATGCTCTAAGGAAGCCTTGACACCCGATGCATGTCAAGGGCAAAGACCATGCAACATGAATCATGGATTACTAGTGCTTTTTTTCCCAATCACACACTGCACGTGAGTCTCTAACAGACAGCTTTCAAAGAAGAGTGGAATAAAATCCAACAGAAAGAGGGAGGTGAAAAGAAAATAGTGACTACTATACTGAAGGCTTTTAACACAGCCCCAGGGAAATCTTGGGAGTGTTTGGCAATTTCACATGGCGTCGACTGTGGGGTGGAGGAGCCATCTCAAGGGATTTGGGCAGCTTGTCAAAACATGGGGTCAAACAAACATACACAAAAACACACACGTATTACTTCACCCTGTAGCACCTTCAGTAAACAGATCAATGATGTAGGAATCGAAGCTATTTAAGCTCTATAAAACCAGACATACACCAATCTCCAGTTGGTTTGGTTTTATTTATTGATGGTCCTGTTCTAGTTTTTTATAAGTTAATATGAAAGTTAAATAAGTGAACTGTATTGATTATGGGATTGTTATGTTTGACACAAACTATAAAAGTGCAGGTAGTTTGTGCCCATTTTTAATCAAGCTCACTGAAAACTCAGGAGAACAAAGTAAGGTAAGGGACGTCTGTGCCATTCCTGCAACTGGGTCCAAACTGACAGGAGCACAACAAACAAGAACTTAGGTTTAATATGCATTGTAATGTGACCTGCAGAATTCAGGGAGAGAGTCAGACGGCGACATCAAGAAAGTGGCCATTTAAAACTCACCACATGAATAACTTAACTCATTCGCTGCCAAAGACGTCTATAGACGTCAATTCAAATCCAACCGCTGACTGCCAAAGACGTCTATAGACGTCTTTTATGTTTTTCAATGCGAGTGGCTTGGGGAACGATTGGTGAAGGTTTTTCCGTAAATATCGGCTTCTAGACAGAGTATGGACTAACAAATTTACCATCTAGGTAGCTGTGCCACTTTTGATGGGAGATTAGCATAGATTGTAAGCAAATAAAAACAAAAGCAATGGTTCGCAATGAGAGAAATGGCGCCGGTGAGACGCACGTCGAAGAAGAACGGAATAAGGTAGAAACAAAATCTTTTTTCCTGATGATAGAAGAGAGTCTACTCTTTCTTTTGGTGTGTTCGGTGTTTACATAGTCATAGCACAAACTATTCTGTGGCTCTTGAAAAATCAGTCAAAATTCTCAAAAAAACTCTGGCAGTGAGCGATTCTCTGTTCTGAAAATGGCTGGCAGTCAATGAGTTAAGAGTCAAGTTCTAGTTCCTTTTTTACAGAGGAGCATCCGAGGGTATCCCAGCTGTAAATATCACAAACTGACACTGGAAATTAAGGACACTGCACAGTAGTACCTATCCACTGAGCATCAGAATATTGGTGATGTATCTGTGCAGAGCTCAAAGGCCACAGAGGGATGAAAGTCACCCAGCCAAACTCTGCTTATCCTGCTGCTGCCAGGCAGGAGATACAAAAGTATCCTCTCCCACCAGATGTAGGAGTATTTCCTTTCCTCAAGCTGTAAGATGACCAGGTTTAAAAATAACATTTCAGTTCTGAAATAAGTCTCTCTTTTTGTTAAGCATTAAGAAGCTATCATTTCACAATAAATGTAATAGGACTTTATACTTTTTTAAATTCCCAATTTTTTAAATAAAAAATAAGAATTCTGCATCATCTGGCTTTGATTCAGCTGTGACACCATGTCCAACAAGTGTAATGGATCAAGTTACATTCATTATTTAAACACAAACGCTGGCCCTCTAAAAGTGCGGCAAATGCTGTAATAAAACTAACCCATCTGCGTCTGACTTCTTAGCTTTCCTTATAAAAAAAAAACTGATTGTTTTTAAAACAAATCATTGACCTTTATCAAAGCCCATTCAGAATAACGACTATTTTCCCTGACCCCACAGCCATGAAATTATGTGTCATGACAGAGAGGAAAGCTATCAGTACAAAGCCTCATAATGAGACTAAACTGCTGTCATGGTTTCTGTAGAGGGACGTCTCAGGATTATCTACATCTATTGCAAATGCAAATGTATGGAAAAATACATTATCAACAAAATATTCACAGTAGGGAGCCTGGCCTGCTCCACTTTACCATCTTCACCTTATCTAAAGCTTTTGTGCCCAGATGGCCTTTATCAAGGAAATATCTAATTGGAAAATGTCTCACGAAACAGTTGGAAAAAAAAGTACCTTGGCAGGGAATGCTAATAACAACGTATTTTCTAATACAATCAAATTCAACATGCTAAAGTATTTCTGCAATTAAAGATTAAAAAACCAATACAGAGAACTGATTTTTAAGTTTGAAATGTAAATATAAACCTATTAACCTTCTGTAATTAAAAACAGGGTTATTGTGCTCTGGCATTTGTTCATCACTCTTATAACATTTTATCATATTAATTCCTAAGTATCAAAATTATAATTATAAATATTGCAATTAACAACTCACAGTGGGAGATGTGATACTCAGTGGCTGAAAAAGATGGTTTAACCTTTACCTCAACCAATGGAAAAGCCAATTATGTGTCAAAAAGCCTGAAAATGGCAAAGTTTATAGTTCAGATCTTTGTTTATTTACGAATCACCAATTCAGACTACTTTAAATCGCTACTTGCACACCATTTAAGCTTCTATTCAAAGGTAAGCTGTATTTTCACTCTCCCCGCAGGAATATTTGACATTATACAGTATAAAGCTCTCATCCAACCCACAGACAGATATCAGAATGTAAAATGCCGGACTGACTGCATCTGATAATGGCAACATGTGTATTTGTTATTTTAAGCTATGCAAAGGAAATGTCAGTTTGGATTCTCTCTCCCGATGCTGACTCTAAAATCCACAGTCGAGAGAGATTCTGGGACATATTTCATCAGTTCATGATTTTCAGTTTAGTGATTTAGTAATGAGCCATCAATCAGGTGAAAATTTACTTTCCCCACTTTTTCCTTCTGTCATATATTACTCAAAGAAGAGAGGATAGTATATCAGATGTTTGCACCAATCAATGAGTATGAGAGAGAGAACAATGCTATGAGGCGTTCAGCCAACTTGTTCAAATGACATGAAAACCCATTAAAGGAAATGCTGCATTTTACACACTAGTGACAAAAGATCTTAAAATAAATATATAAATAATTCAAAAATAATAAGCAGCAGAGCTCTGCAGAGTAAGATTATTACTTAGGAAACATTTTTTAATCCTCTTTCATGAAACATTTCTCTTTGCATGCCAACTGGAAATAGCAGAATTTATAAAGAAGACTCTGGTTGTTTTACCAATTCTGACATTTACTGTTGATGCTTTTGGCAGCTGAAACATTTTACGTAATCAAGTCATGTTTTTAGTTGTTGTCAATATTTTGGAAAAGAGAAATAAGCCAGATGAATGCTATCATTTTACACATTGGATAAACTCTCACAGCATGGGGCAGCCCATTTTCTACTATAAACAATACTACTTTGAGAAGCTGCTAAAATCACTTTAGAAAGACCTGCATATCTGCCTGTGTGAGGACTTGGGGCTGATGGTAAACTAAGTAATGAGGCAGGTTCCTTTTCTGAGAACTTCACAAATGACACCCATGAGCACACCTCATTAGTAATTAGGCACTGGTGCGTGGCCAAAAAGGAGCCCTTTAGAATCTTAAGACCACTAGAAACGAAATCCTCTGGTGTGATAAAAAAAAACTATACTCTGTGGCCAAAACAAAAAGAAAAACATGGTATCATTACTTTTTGGATCTTTCAAGTCATAACCAAGGGCAGCGTATGTGAGGGGAACAGGGCTTTAAATGGACACCGTTCCTTTAGTCGAACAAAAAAGAGCATGTTGGACTAATCCAAAATCTAGGACAATGCTTGGTAATGACAGAGCCAAATGCATGTCAGTTTAATTTGTAGTGGGCATTAATAGAAACTTTGGAACAAAGTGTCCTGAGTAAAACCACAAGACAACTTCAGCGAGTCTCGCCGATCAGTTTTCAGTGAGCTCAAAATTCAGTGACTAACTGGTGGGCTTTTTTTTAGTTTGGTATGATTTTGTGGATGTATTCATGGAGCATCCCTCGAGCCATGCTAGTAGCATCTCTAACCAGGAGGGGTTGTGCATGTAGATATTCCCCAACAGAGTTGGCTTGTTTCCTCCAGCCATACAAGAGTCAGAGCCCAAGAGCCAAAGAAGATGAAATAATCCCTGGAGACTGACAGACTGCTGGCTTAAACGGCTCAAGGGATGTGTCAGAGGGCACACTGTCCTGACTCTGAGCCCCAAGATGTAAAAGTGTTGAGGTTGGTCAATGCGTAACAAAAACGAACAGGCTTCAATCAAGCTTCTCAAAAAGCCATTTGGGGGTAGAGCAGAGTAATCGGACTTCACCCAGAAATAACTTCATTTTTAGGAGAACTGCAGATGAGAGTAACACAGTGGGACTTACAGGAGATGAATATAAATGAGTTAGGAGCATGCACCCACCTGCACTTATCTTGTCCAACTTACAGTAAATAACCTCCTGCATTCATTAGGAATTTGCTGTCAAAGGTAATAAAACGAATGTACAAGTCCATCTCTCTTCTGCACGGTTGCAAGCAGAGCTCTTTTCTCCCCCTTTAACTTCTCCATTTAAATGAGCATTTTGAAGAACAAGCGCTTCTCACTTCTCGAAAGGATGTTGATGACTAGAGCAAAGACCCCCATATATTTTCATGAGCAGAATATCAGACTGATCTGATGGGAAACAGCCAGCAGGTTTATGAAAATATAAATTGAATTTTTTTATGAGGGGTGCAGCAACAGAGATATGAAGCAATAAATGAAATATTTCTTTTCAGGACAAATTCATCAAATAGATGCAGCCGTTATTGGTGAGGGCTGAGGGTCATATTTGGACTTTTATGCTTTTGAAAAACAGTTTTTGTATAAAATGGAATTTGTGAATGTTTTCACGATAAAACTTTATGGGTAAACATAAAACGCTCTTCACAGTCATGGACAACGCTATTACATTTGGAATCTGGAGAAGTGCACAAAAGCCCAGATAATGGAATAAAATCTTTTTCTCTTTCAAGTTATTTGGGGTTTTATTAGGAAGAGGGCAGAAAAACATGTGCTTCAGTTTTGCTTTTATTTGCTTGCTTGTTCAAATGCCTGTTTGTTCGAAAGCTCCACCTAAGTGAAAGTACAGCAAAATTATAGAGATACATAGAGTTGGGTAACTTTAAATGTTAATAAGAGCAGAATGTAATACATGTCTTATCATTTCTCTGTCTATTTAGAGGTGATTTAGAGGCAATAATACAATGTATAGTGCTGCAATGTTCAATAAAGCAAACAAAAATGTTTACAACTGAACTGTATCATATATGAATTGCAAAAATGTAAGATGACAGAGTCAAATGCTTGCCCAGTTTCGGGGAAAGCCAAAAATGTACAGTACAGGCATGCAGAGTGCGGTTTGGCAATGCTTTGTTGAAATTCTGCATGTCCCATTCTACTTCAAAAAGACATCCAAAGGCAAACTAAAGTGGAATAAATGTACAAAAACATGCCCAGACAGCCCCTCATAAATAGGTGAAAATCTCCCAGCTTTTACTGATGTAGGATGAATAAATCTGTCTTCGACTGTTGTCAAATTAATAAAGTTCACATGATTTTCTGGATGCTTGTGGTTTTTTTGTAGGTTTAATTTTGGAAGTGTGAGGCCTTTATTCAGGGAAGGTCAATGTCCTTACCAAACACTTTGAGGAAAAGCTCTCTTTCTTGAGATCCTGCCTTGTTGGTGGCTTTGCAGGAGTACGTTCCTCCATCAGCCTGTCGGATGTTGCGGATGGTTAACATGCTCCGCCCACCTTCTAGTCGGTTGAGAATGTACTTATCTGATGGCTCAAGCTGCTGCGCTTTCCTGCAGAAATAAAGATCAAAAGCATTGTTCAAATTCACAATAGACGATTTTACACATAAAAGGGCCAAAATGTGCATGGATGTGTGTGTTTGAAATCAGACATTTGTGTCATTTTCACTTTGAGTATGAAACTATCCATTAAAAGAGCGTTTAAATGCAGATCTGTAGCATATAAACCAAATAAAAAAGCAGTCATTTGATTGATCATACTTAGTTTCTACTACATTTCTAATACAACTTTACAACTTAAAGTACAAAACAATAACAAAATATGATGTAAAATTTGTTATTGAAAATTATAGATTGGATATTGGGTAATTTATTTTTTCTCCACCAGACTATAAGAAACACCCATCTGGAGGGATGACATTTATTTCAAAAGGTTGTTGGGATTTAGTGTAAAAGGTAGCTATTTGGTATAGCTATAGAAGAAGTCATGTTGTTGTTTAGATTATAGTGAACTGAAGCTCAAACTGAATTACTTCAGTATAGTGCTGACTTCACATCTTTTGGATCCTGTGTGGAAATGAATAAATGAAGGGTACACTCTAAACGGATTCATGTCTATATTTAAGCTTCAGAGCAGAAGCATAATGGTGAGAAGCAGGTTTGCTTCCTCCCCCTGTTTATTTGCAGCTGCTTAATCAGCCATGTAATGCACAAGGTGCAAGAGATTGCTTACGTTGGCGTATAAATTTGATTTTTTCCCCATACTTCTAAGGATTTAGACAAACTCATGGGCGCTTTTTATCTGCATGCAAGCTGAAAGAGATAAAATTTGCTCAGTTACTAAATTGGTGAGATCAAACATTGTGCAAAAGACTAAAAAGTAACAGATGTTTTATCAAGAATGTAGCCTAAAGTTCTCATTTTCACAGACACCAGAAGACGAAGTTCAAATTCTAAAACCTGGATTGACTGATATTAATATGCTCCTGGATATGTTATTGCCAGGGTAAACACCTCAAGAAACAGTAAAAATATATCAATGTACTCTGTTTTTTTCATATTTATAAATTGTATTGCTTGGTCTTGACCATTCGCTCACCCCATAGCTCGCTATGATCAAACACCTACCTTCAAAAGTTGAGCAGTAAGATATTTTTCTCCAATACTTTTGGTCTAGAAAAGGAGGCGAAATCATTTATTTCTCATCTAAATATATCAAGCGCACATTAAATATTAAAAAATGTAAGACAGAAGACCGACTACCTACAGAAGTGAAAATAGACAAGATTTAGTTACACGCACACAAACACACACACACATACATACACACGTACACACACACACACACACACACGCACACACACATATATATATGTATATATGAACTGTATTTTCATTCCCATTGTATATAATCAGGTTTACCAAATAAGCAGACTTTCAGACTCAGAAACAAACAAAAACAGAGTAAAAGTGACTTAGCCTCACTGTAATGTAGAAAAGCAGGGAGAGATAATTGAAAGTCCACGCAGGAAACACCAAAGCCAAGTAATAATAACTCTGGTGAGCCAAAGAGGAAATGAAGAGAGGCTCATCTATGGAAGGGACAGTCTGGGATGTGCTGCAGAGCTGAATGTCATTACACTGACTGGCTGCTGACAGATAGTCCATTACCAAAGATGCACTGCTGATGAGGTGAAACCAGGAAGTGACAAGAAACGCAGCTGTGAGGCTGGAATATGCAGGGAGAGGTGAGACTCAAAGAGAAATTGGGTTTTGACTTCCTGCTTACGTGTAACTGGACTTGGGATGAGGGCAGTATAATTCTGCTGTTTTGGAAACTCATGCCAGATGTATTGACCCGAGAGATTCTGTAGAAATAATTTCTGAGGGTGAGAGAACTCAGTGTTTTTGTGATCAGCTCTTTATATTTTACTGTATATGTTGTTTTTAGAAAACAAAAAGTCTTAGATTTAGAATTAGATCAGAACGCAGTGTTGGTGTTATTTAGTGACAACTTTGATTGTTGCTTTCTTGACAGTTTATCTGTGGTAATTTTTTTTTACCTTGTCCTGTTCAGCATTATGGCAGCAGAACTGAAATCTGAGTACTGAACTGCTCCCTCAACCAGTGAGTTTAGAAAATGGATTGATATGTTAACATTTGATCTACTTTTGCTGTGTTGAAACATTTTTCAAACCAACAGCAGCATCATCAGACTGTTTTGGACCAGATTGAAGATATCAAACATTTTAATTTTCATGTACTATATATCACTGTTATAGTTCAGTTTCTTTTAATTCAAATCAATCAAGGCGGTCAATACCAGAAAGCAAAATTAGGATGTATTTTTCTTCACATTGGCAGTGTACTCATTTCAGTTATCTTTTGTGAAATTATTATGTCAATCAAAACATTTCCTGTTATTGGACACAACCACTAATTCAATGTAAACATTATAATCAATATTTTACAAAACTAAGAGAATTGGTTTCTTATGTTGCTTTTGTCGCTCTGCCTATAAATCATATATACGTAGATTTTTATAAAGCATTGTTTGATTTTTGAAACTGTCTTGCTTTTGTTTCTCAAAGACAGCCATTGATTCCCATTCAATTCAGTAAAATGGGAAAAAAAAACTCACAGAAGCCTGGCTGCTACACAGCTGCAACTGAGTCTGAGGCTTTCTGCCAGGTACTTGGCTCAACATGTTGAACAGTTTGACACTGTATAAAATACACCAAAGTCCTTAAACTGCTAACAGGGATTTGAATGCTCCACTGAGGTCTTAAAATCGTTAAGATGACCTAACAAGAGGAAAAGCAGTGAAATGGATCGCAGGAAAAAGGGTGACCTTTACTGGGTCACACTAAAGTGTTATCAACAGATACTTGGTAGAAAAGAGCTTGTCACGACTACCTGAGTAGGCGCTAGCTAACAACTTTATGTATAACAATAGAGAGGATAGCAGGGTGTCAAATACTCTTCAGGTGCACATTTTTACTCTGTTGCCATGTGGCACATGGCACTATTGTGCTTTTGCTCAGGGTGATGTGTGGGGGTAGTTTCATCATTCAGTACTGTTTAAAGGATACCTACTTGATCTGCATATAGATGAAGGGTGAACACTTCTGTAATCATTGTGGACAGTGGCAAATATGCACCCTCTTATCTAAAAAATGGTTAACTCTAAAAAATAACTTTTAAACATCCATTTTGATATATCATAATGTTAAAACATACATTGGTGCATTTTGCAACAACTTGTGGGTGAACCTTTCCTTGTGAACAAAGCATTTAAGAAATGCTTTCAGGCTTTGATGCTGGAGACTGCGGCAGGTATGAGCTCACAGATCTTTCACTTCAACCAATATTTATGGGATAAACTTAGATGCCAATGCAAGCATGGTCTTATCATCCAACATCAGTGTTGAATCTCAGTAATGCTCTTGTTGCCGCATGTGAGCAAATCCCTCCAGCCACACTCCAAAATCTTCTGGGAAGCCTTCCCAGAACAGAGCATGTTGCTATGGAAGCAGATTACTGCTAGTGCTTTTTGAGAGAATAATATATTGGGATTGTCTTGGTTTGTCTACTTAACCCTCTTGTTTTCAAAGCCTGATGTTTTTCTCACACAAAGGATCCGTCTGAGATGTAGGTCAGGGTTCAGTGATGGGGAAAAAATGTAGAAGTTACCTGTGCCAAGTGACCACTGGATCAGGAGATCCAGAAGTGATGCAAGTAAAGGTGACTGATTCCTGGTAGTCAGCTGTGGCATTAAAGGACTGTTGGAACACTGACAACACTGGAGGGACTGCAGAGACAAAAACAGAGGGATGAATCAAACAAACTGTAGTTAAACCTTGAAGCTAAATTGAATGAACAAACTAGAAGAAAAAAATTAAATATATTCAGCAAGAAATATTTGTTTTCAAAAGCTAAGCTCTGCAAGGCCCCACTAGCCTTGTGTGTCCTGTGAGCACTTTGTGTATATGTCTCTTCAGCTGGTACACCACAGGGGATTTCAAATAATATTTTGACCCAGCTTCGGTGAATACATACAATAGCAGAACACAGTGGTGGGAAACAATTATGCTATTGTCTGATTCTGAAATGCTCAGCTAAATCCATATGAACAATAACAAGACTGAAAATGTGTTTCAGCATAAACAACTGCTGCAAAACAATCATCTGTGTAAAACAACTATTTCTTTCTATTCATTTCCCAGCAGTTACTGTCTTGCTCGGCCCATTTGTGCACAGTCTCTATTTTGAGTTTAAGGTCCATGGTTAAAAGTTAAAAGTTAACAGTTAAAACCAAACAGTGAAAACTAGAAATTCAATTTGGTTTTAGAGACCACAGATAAACACTTTGGTGTTATCATTCCATGTAATCTACAATTGTGGGGCAAAATTTAGAACATTATCTGCCTTACTTTGACGGCCAAACAACTATAAAGTCACTCTAAGGCAGTGAGTTTGGTCCCCTCGGAGGGAAAATTGTAATACATGTGTGACAGAAAGATGTTTCCCAGATGACAAACCTTATGCTTAGTCTTTGTCTTTAACAGCAGTCTGGAGTCTTTGATGTTTATGTTTATGCATTTAGCAGATGCTTTTATAGAAAGTGACTTACGAAGTAGAATCCATGTGAATTTATTAAAAAGCAGCTAGTGTAGTATTTTGCATAAAGTCTTCCGGTTAAGTTAAACACAAAAAGTACATTTTTTCAGTTTTGTACCTGCATTATAGTGGGATCATACTTCAACGGGTCAGAACTTATCCAATATATCTGGCACAATCTATTAAAAAAAAACAAAAAAAACAATTTGCCTACTGCCAAACACCTGTTGTTAATTCATATGCCCTCTATAAAATCTTTTTCTTGAACGTGTATGTCATTTTCACGTTCAACTATGATGGTACATGTGAGCAGAAATTCATACATGACATCATGTTCACACATTGTAAACAAAGCACTGCTTGCTAATCTTCCTCAAACAGCAGCATGGATGAAAAGCAGAGGTCTTGATGTCTTTATCGAGAGCAAATGGTGAGCGGTGTCTGCGACACCCTGGGAGTCTCTTTCATCCAATCATCTGAGAGCTGTCCTTTGTCACTCAGCAGAAGATGAGCAAAGGCAGAGCAGGCTCTGACATCTCTTTTTTTATTCCCTCTCACACTGAGGAGGGAATGACAGGTTCATGGCATAAGTATGTTTATGAAGCATCTCAACCCGCTTCTCAAGCCTGTATTTACTCGTTGCTTCTGCACCCATGGTAACTGCTTGTCTGCAACCCTCATTTCGCCAATCTAAGGTAGTGAATAAGAATGTTTTGAGCAGGAGTGTTTACTCCTCTTGTTTGCTCCTGCTGGGTGGGTGACAAGTGTCACACTCCCAAAAAAAAATTGAGAACCAAATAACCCAAGGCTTCACCTGAACATGTGATCTGCCTCGCAGATTTTACCATTACTCAAAAATACAAATCCAAAATTCTGAGCAAGCCATTCCCTGGGTGCTTTATTGTCTTAAGCTTACAGCTATGAACTAGTAAGCACAGAATTGGGGAATTAAGTTGGGAATTTTGAGGAATTTAACATCCCTCTTCACCAGCCGAGTCAAACAAGTAAAAAAAATTGAACATTTCACATTGTTAGGCAACAGCAAGAGGGCAATAATTAGTTACTCGCTCAAGCTTTTCCTCTCAGCAGCCTGCACAAGTCTCCGACAGGGTGCAGCAACATAGAGATTTGTCAATGAGCCTACCATCTCCACCTACTGTTTTTGCATAATGCGATCTGATTACACTGTATGAAGAATCAAGATAATACAAATGCTTAATAATGCCGGGTGTCAGTGGAAAAGCCTCTGACTAGATATGATTAGTCTTCTTGGTAAACACCTACCCAAACGACAAATTTGTGTAAATGAGTGTAAACTTGTGAAAAATGTAATAACATTTAATTTCCTCCAACACTAATAACATAAGACGATTAGGCACAGAAATGGCACAAGTGTTGATTAGAATCACCTATTTGTTTGTGATCAAATGGAAGAACTGTATCTAAAAAAAAAACAAAACAAATGCAAGATGGTAGAAAATTGTTTTAAAGCCAAACTTCCACCAAAGTACTCACCCTATTTCACAATGTAGAGAAGACACTTACAAAAAAGTTAACATGATTTCTGAAATACAACATAAGCCTATTTTTATTATTTGTCGCTTTTTTAAAACTATGTTTAAGTTCAACACTCTAAAAAAATATTCTTAAGAAACCAAAATTTGATGCAGCATTGCACTTACAGGTGTAACAGAGGTGAGGGAGTAAGGATTGTGATGAAAATGAAAGTCCAACAAAGTCTATGTCTTTTTAAGCAAGAAGAGGTTTTGGCTCACCAAACACCTTCAAAAGAACCCTCAAAGTTTCTGAATATTTTTCAAATCTTTAAGTCTTTCTTCTACGGTGTACATTGAAACCCATTTTAGTGTAACATAATCCACTGCTTCACTCAGAAATGTGACCTGAAAATATAGTGCATGAAAATGTCCTTGAATTTTGTGAGAGGTGGGCTCTCCTAATCTTGTGTTAAACATGAGTGAGTGTAACTGGCAGCTTAACTGTCAGTATTGACTTTGTTCTGATCAAACAGAATGGGTTCAAAAGGCATTGAATGTATCTGAAGAAAAAAAAAAGAATTGTCTAATGTACTAAAAGAGTAAACAATCTAATCTGGTGCTGGAGTAATTGATCATTAATTTACTGAATTTGTCCTTTAAGTGTGATCTGGAGGACACTTCAATCTAAAAACTAATAGATATTAAACATCGCTAAAAATCTAATTAAAGTGTTGTTTTTAGTGAGGGAATCATCCAGAGGAAAACATTTGCATACGTGGTGTATTAAATGAGGAATTCCAATAAAAAAGGCTCATCGTGGCTACCTAATGAACCAATTCTGCAGATTCTTTCCTAAAAGATCAGTTCTTCTAATGGCAGTGGCGTGTTTTACTAGGAAAAGATAAAACTCTTCTGTCTCTTGTTGTTTTTTCCCCATTAATTTCATCATTAAAAAAAGCCATGAATATTTCACTTGCTGTCTTTAAAATTAATACACAATAGAAAATAAAGGCCAGAAGTAGCACACATGCACACACATGCTGTGAAACATAAAAATACAGGAGACTTTAATACAAATGGCCTCAGCAATAATCCAATACTACGAGACCTTTCCTTTAGTTTTCACTCACAGAGTAAGAGCTGCAAGCATCTGCGTGACACGCTAACCATTGATTTCAAAGCCAGCAGATCTCCACTCTCCAGTGTCCCTGCACTCCTATGCAACACACGCACACATCAGTGAGCCTTGTTGAAACAGCCCTGCTAATGAGACATACTGCCAAGCCGAGAGACTTCAAAAGAGCAAATCGGCAACAGGCTTTAAGAATCCAAAAAGAAACTGGCAGACTTTATGAATTCTTCATGTATTAGTCATATCCTCAAAACTTCAGAAGCTCTGTGGAGCTAATGTGAGGTTTATAGGCATCCCCAGAAACTCGAGCGTACAGAGCAAACATATTTTAAGGTGAAAACTTGGCTTTAACCAATTTCAAAGCATCCATTCGGAGCCAACGGGCTCCTTATTGTTTTTAGTTACCCACTAATGGTCTTCAATAAAATAAGGATCAGCTGAACTGAGAACTCATGAAATCCTTTTGGTAAATGTCATAACAGCATTACACACACTGGAAATTCAGAACGTCACTGTTGAGAGAGGACGTTCGCCGGCATGCTTATTGAGGATTTTTTTTGCCCTCTGGATTAGCGCATGCTCTGGAATCATCCTAGCCTTTATTTACAGCTGGGAACATAATGTAACAGAGAAGAGTATCCATATTCCCTTTGTGAACACCCAGTGGCTTTCATTATTTTAAAAAAATCATGAAGGACGGTGCTGGTGATTTTCACTGACAGTTAAGCTAGGAAAAATAGTGTGTCTTGCAAGTGAGTGAAGGAACCAACAATTGAGCGCATGTGCCAAAAAAGATATAAAGCCTTTCTATTCTGCCTTGTAAAAAGGCAGTTGTTTCAAACTGAAGAAAAGGAACGAATGAAGAAAGGGAAGACAATGTCAGACAATGCCAGATCTCTTAGCTTAGTTGGCATATCGTCCAGCATTAGATTTTCAAATTAGAAATGACATAGGCTTGTTATATGCCTCAATGCACATGCATTTTCCAATCTGTATTTGTTGACATTTATAGATGCAAAGTTAAAGTAAAGATGCAAGCAAAGTTAACAGTTTCTTTAAACATTTGAAACACTGGTTGGGCTTTTGTGCAGGAATGATGTACGGTAATGACAGTGTCAGTCAGAGCTCTAAAACAACAAGAATAATGTCAAACTCTTAACTTACTCTGTACTTAGTGTTTAAGTACATGTATCTGTTGAATATGTTTCATAATATTTCAATTTATTAGTTTATACACTCTGGGATGAAAAGTTACTGCATGCTAAGGATGAAGTTTGAAAGCGTCACAGAGAGTGGAACTTGAAGCATGATCAAATTTGCTAGTCATGTCGCTGCATCAGATCCTTGTTTTTTTTCCTTCTTTTCTAAAGTATGTAAGCTTGGAGTTTGGAGTAGTTTGGAGTTAAGAAATCAGTTCAAGAATACAATATGTGATTTCAGACCAAAAAATGTTCGACTGTGCTTGTTTGGTAGATATTGCAAAGAAAGATGGAAAGAAATGGGTTTGGACCCATAAATACATTATGATCAATGGAAAAAATGTAAATATTATTGGATTTTCCAAATTATACCCTTTCTTCAATCAGTTGCAGGATAAATTCAAAATGTATTTTCTTTAGTAGGTTTGCTATATGATGGAAAACCTTTTCTTCTTTTCCTTGTTTGTGTCATTGAATAAGAGTTTTCTGCTAATTGGGTCACAAAAATAAAGTTGGCTAACTGCTCTAAGGTGTGCCTGGGGTCTTTAGTCATAGAATAATAATTTATTAAATAATATTACATTTTTCTATCTCATGGAGAGATTCTGAAGTGATGATAATGTGTACTGACACAGTAAATACTGGCTGTTACAGTTCTTATTATTTTGAGTTTGTAGTTTCCAGAAATTTTGGGTCAATCTATGACATTGCATGATAAAATCACATCACAAATGTTGACTGAAAAGATTCATTCTTTAGCACACATGGAATATATAATTTGGTTGTGTTTTCTGAAGAAACAACTGAATAACCTTTAGCTGGACTGCACATAATAATGCTTTATCTTAAGGAGCACATTTTGAAAAAGATTTCAAACCAAAGTCCCGAAATAATGCAAAACTGGATCATTATTAATACAAATTGGGGAAAATGAACATCCAAGAAAGCACAACTTTCAATTACTTTTAAGGAAATAATTGAATATTTGAAGGAATTTATTCAGCTCCTTCCCAGTTGGCTGAATATTCTGTCCAGTCTGACTTTGCACACAAGTGCCCCATTTCACATCTCAGGACAGGTGAAGACCAAAGATGCCCTGTAACTACGTCTGTTCATTTCTTATCCCGTCTTCTACTTTCTTCCAACTTCTAACAGGGGTCTTCAAACTGAAAAACAGGGCATATTTTTTTTTTTTAATTGTTTGTCTTGTCTGACTTTGCTATATCCCCTGGCACCATGACAGATAAGAGTGAACCGTCTGCTGCTGATTGATAAAACATGTATTTTGTAGCATTCATTGACACACCTCAGCGTCCTAACGATCTATTCCATCTCAATTTGTTTGTGCTCAGGGCCTATGTTATTTGATCAATCCAGGATCTTGTAAATACAGTTTATTTTCCGCTAAGCAGTGAGGAAATTCTCTGCTAGATGCTCCTCTTGTTCAAGGCAGAAAATTCATATCAGCATGCTATACATTAGCTGGCAGGTTTAAGACTTTAAGTGTAGTCTCTTAAATGTTTTAGGAAATCTGATATTTATTAAGCCAGAGGGTCAATAATGTTTTTTGCTAGGCAATGGAACAGCACCTCCAAATTTGCAGTGGAATGCTGTCACATTTTAAGTGATCAAATGAGTCAGATATCACCTCTAGTATTTTTTTTGCTTTACTTTGATTTCACCACTTCTTCAAAGAGTTTACTGATCAATACAGGTGCCAATATTTAGCACCAGCCAAGGGGTAAATTCACTTAGCTTCTTTAAACTACACAAAAACAAAGATTAGCTGTATTTTAGAAATCAATTGTCATTCTGCAGCATGACATGTTTTTCTTTCCCCGGACCTCTCCTCGTCACTAATCAATGAGGATGAATGGTCTTTATGCCTCGTTTCCACATCCTTGTCTGTGTGCACCCGTGTCTCAGTGTAAAATGCCAAATGATCTTCTGATTTGTTTTTACAGACAATACTTTTTTTTTTTTTTTTTTCTAACGCTCATGAAAATAACCGAAGAGAAACAGAATGTCACGGCATTTATAAAAATGGTCACGTTGTAACTAAAGCAGGAGATTTAATCGGCACATTTAGTGGTTGGAGGAAAGTGCCACACACCTGACTGACAAGTTAGTGTGTCAACACATACACACGCTGATTCTTAGACAATGTTTCCAAGTGACTGCCTTGAAATGTCATTTTTACATGCAGTGACTGCTTTTAATAATGGCATTACTACACATTATGAACTTCTTCATTTGAGTTTTTAAAAATAACACAATTCAGGGTCAGAAAACGACATTTAGAAGTATGTATTAAAATAAAATTAATTGACATTAATTTGATTAAATTAAATTAAAAACTTTTTAGCCCAAATAAAAATTCCATAAAAGCTTTAGTATTTAAAACGAGGTAATTAAGATTAAGAACAGTCTTTTCCCAGGTTACTGGCTGTTGGATCAAACTCCCTCAGCTGAACATACAAAATGTACAAAACATTTAAAGCAGAAGCCCTGAAAGCCTTGAAGTTAATCAATTTAATTGAATCAATATGCACCCAATGTGCTGTGTGCATATTGTTGATGGATTTTAAAAAATGTTTTACAATGTAATTATTATTTTCTGTGCATTCTTAGTGAAAAGGGGTCTATTTTGCTTTTGTTTAGTTACTTTTTCTTTTCGTTTCTATTCTCTTTGTTTTGTTTTCTGCTCTGTAATATTAAACCATCTACTTTTTTTAAATTCTCTTTTCTCAGTATTGTTGTTCTGCTTCACAAAGATCAACTGATTTGTAAGCACCCATTGAACGCTCAATAATGTATGCACTCCCGGAACACTCCTGTGTTCCAGGACACACCAAAACATACCAAACATTTTTAATAACTGCATTTTACAAAAGAAAAAAGTGGTGCTTCCCTTAATTTTTTAAGAAGATTTGCTTGCTACATGATGAATTCACTGTATAGCATTGTAGACTCTGTCAGAGTCAACACAGGACTTACACTTAAAGCAAAGTAAAGTTAATCATGTGTCTTGCTCTGGGTATGGCACTATTGTACCTTATTGGGTACTGCCTCAGTAAGTGAGCACCTCTCGGGATGCCCGGCAAAGAGCTCCACAGTCTGTCATCTCAGAGCCCCACATGGAAAGTGTTGCATCGCTGTGATAATAGGCTGTGCCTTATTGAGCTGGCTTATTGGATCTTCCACACCAGTGAGGTAAGTGGTGTGGTAAATTGAATGCAATGCATACCTTTTGAGCTGTGTGAGTTATGTAGGCACATATAACATGGTAGCTGTTCAACTGTAAGTTTACCAGTGGCCTTCCAATCATTGCAACTCTCTCATGTGGCTCACTGTAAATGAGGACCATTGAAACTTAAGAGCAGTATCCACATGACTTACAGAAATGTTCAAACACAGCAGCAGCTGAAATAATTAACAAGAAAAAAAACACTCCCACAAAGAGAAGATTAAGAGGAAACCAGCCAGCAATCATGAATTTGTCTGAGTGAGTGGAGCCAAGTCTGTCAAAGCTGACAGCTTCGTTGTACCATATGTTTGACATGAATTTCAAGCTTGGTTTATGCACATCAATGGGGGCTGCTTCAGAATCACCGACTTGACTGCAGATGATCGAAATGGTGTAAACAAACTCTGAGATCTGTCAAGCTCACGTTGTGGTTTTCACATAACAGGCTCAATGAGACTCAAATCATCCCAAGCAAACTGACATCCCATAAGCTGCAGCTACTTCATTCAGTTTTCAAATGTAACAGTAGCACTTGAGGATAAAAATATGGCTTCCTTTTAAATAAAAAAACAACAATTCATATTATAACCGATTTTGCCCCCATTTTAACCAGTAGCTGCACGCAAACAAGGCCAGATCACTCACTGTTCATCTGACCTTAGCCACCAGTACATCCATATATGTGTCAGAATGAACAGAACAATTGGTGTTCAGTCTTGAGAACGACAACAACACAACTGGTGCGTGCTAAGAATATAAATCCCCATTGCATGTTTATCTGTTGACATCGTGAGGACGAGAATGTGCTCAGAATCTAAAATGATGTTATTGTTGGTTCATGTGAACTGTGGAAGAAAGGGCTAGCTGTGCATGTCAAATGATCTTTGTGGAACAAAACATTTCGACCATGCAACTACATATCCTGTGGATTCTTGGGACAACTTTTTAAAATGTACTCAGTGGAATGGCAACACTGTTCAAGGATGGTGTAGATTTCCACAAACGATCATATGAGACTGTATCAGTGTCTCAGCATTAAAATGAGATTAATGCTTCCTTTAAATGAGGGTATGATGATGTTAAGAAATAGAAATTTCTTGAGTTGACATTTCTTACAAAAAATTGCACAAAGTACAATCTACAGCTGATGAACTGTTTCACATTTTTGTCTGAATACGTTTGTTGTTATTTTTCATTAAGCTTTTCAGAGTTGGGAAACATAAAACTGACCTAACTCATCTGATAACTGGTGAAAACACACTTTGTCTCAGCTTGTCCACTATATCTGTCTGTAGCTTTGAGAAGTGCAAACCTTGAAGCACCTTTTGATTTGATAATGAATCAGAGAGCTGCAAATCTTTTTCCAAAAGTTGGTCAGCAAGCTTCACAGTGGTATGCTGGCTAGCGCCGTTTCCTCACAGCAAGTGTGTTCCCAGTTCAAATCCTGTCTGGAAGCTTTTGTGTGGTTTATATGTTCTCCCTGTGTGTTCTCTGGTCTATTTGAGAACTGCTGCTTCCACCCATCTTCCCAAAACATGTATGTTGGGTTGAAATTCAACTTTGAATTGACTGTGTATGGTTGTCTGTCTTCTTTATCTTTAACGTTAAAAAAATTGTGAGGACTGTTCCAGATCTGGTGTCCCAGTATGTGATTTCCACTGAGATGCCTGAATGTGAACCCTGGAACTCAGCCTTAAATAACCTCCAATCGGCTGAAACCTCACTTGAATTTTAAAATCACTTAGGATGAATGCACCAGGACTATTTAATCTATCTCACAAATTCAAAACATCTAACTGCTTTTCAATATCTCTATTTTCCAAGTGCCCTAACTTGAAGAGATTATAATGCACACATTTATACGCATGAGATTAAGATGTTACCGTGATTTCACTGCAACTCACCATTGACCACCATGGCTATGTCTACAAAATCAATTTCCCCGCGGGCCTCCACGCTGGCTTCACAGCGGTACACACCCTCGTCAGCCTTGGTCACCTGATGAATCTGCAGGTTGTTGTTTGCCAACACCTGGAACCTGCCTTCACAGCATGGGCAGAGAGGAGAACAGACAGAAAGCAGATGGTGGGGAGAAGAAATGATAAAAGAACAGTGTAACAAAGAAAGAGAGGTGAGATAAGACAGTTAGAAAAACAGCAGGAGAAAATGTCCATTTCCAGTCTTCAGTTGAGCACGTTTGCCTGATACAAGACCACAAAGATAAACACTCAGTTACAATTACAGGAATTATAGCTCTATGTTATTTTGGCCACTGTAAGAGTGGCCAGGACTATTGAGGCCTCTATCTAATTTCTCCATGGCAAAGATATTTATAACTAGGCATTGCAATTAGAGTGAAATGATTAAAGAAGAAAAAACCTCCTCTGGATATTTCATCACTGCGCTGCCACTGAAGATTTGAATTTCAATTAAAAATGTGACAGATTCAAGGATTCGAGGGGTCACTCTTTCTAATCAGTGCTCTGATACTCGGTGTTCTCTCAGAAAAAAGGATGTGCATGAAGCAGTTTAAATCAAGGAGGAGGGAAGATGAAATCACGAGTCCTTTGCGCTGATTCTCATAACTGCACCAGTGTCTCCTCAGTGTTTCTCCCCCTCTAACTGACCATCCTTCTGATAGTTCACAATATAATAGTCGAACATGGTTGCATTACCCCAAGAAGTTTTATGATATCATCTTTTGATCATGGGGAATAGAACATGATCGACAACCACACTAACTTTTTGCTGAGAGAAACTGCAGTACGACATAAAGACATCCATATTTAGTTGTTTGTATCTTTCATGAAATACAGTGTTGCTGGTTTGCTTTTCGTCTCATGGGAATCAGTGTGTTCTATGTCACCATCCAGCTGCTCCATAATCCATCCTCTCAGACGCTTGTTAACATGGTTTGGTTCTGTTCAAATTAGATGCTTCCTCCAGGGCTGATGGGGTTTCTATTCATAGAATTTTACATCCTTGTCTTATTATGAATACATACAAAAGCTGAAAAAGCCTTTCCTAGAGAACTGTAATTTTGGCACATCAACAGGCCTGTTTGATGAGAAAGCGAGCTGAACCCACAGGGGCTCATGAGCATTTGTGTACCCAATAAGAAAGGGTGTTTGGTAAATTTATGTTCAAAAAGTCACTCTCTGAGAATGTTTCCTTTCACAACTTGTATTATCATGGGAAATCACGAATAATAATCAGAGCTGATTGAAAAGTAGTGATTTTCTCTCATGTTGTAGCATTGATTTCAATGTAATTCCACAATACAGAATCAGTACTGTAATGTATTTCATAAGTTTTTATCAGCAACACCATTCTGGGGCGGTCTTAGTCTTTTGATGTCCAATACTACAAGGGACTTTGGAACTGACAGGGACCCGCAGAATGATGTACGCACATAAAAGAGCAGCTTGTTCATCACAGCAGCTCAGCCCTGAAGCGTCAACTGCCACTGCTTTATGGTAAATGGCGAAAATCATTGAACAGTATGGAATATTTTGAAACAATACTTTATTAAATCACTTGGTAAAGCAATAACTCTGTGAATTTCTTTCATTTTCCCTAAACAACAGAACTACCAGCTAGTTATAATAAAAGTTGGTTTAAGACACTCATTTGGCCTCATTTTTCACATTTATTTGCAGTCCATTGTCAAATGATGCTGAAAAAAATAATCACATCATCAAACGATGAAAAAGTTTGGAATGAAAAAAAAAAATACTACCAAAAACTGGAGTTCAATTAAAACCCTCACCTCAAATATTGGGTATGGGATGAGTGATGAACTGGGAATGAACAATGTGTAATTTACATTAGGAACCCTGACTCACAATGCAGCAAAACTTATTTCTTGACAATAATACATATGTAATTCTACATGTAACAGGTAATAAGAATAAAAGTAGAACTAACATTGTCTGCTTCTCTTCATATTCATAAAACTGAAACAAGGCAAACAATTCTCAAAAAAGCTAATCTTATAATACAGTTAACTTAATGAGAAAGCAAAAGGTTTGAACTTACTGTGGTGATCCTCTGTAATCTCTTTGTCCTGGTAGTACCACACCACTACGGGCACAGGTGAACTGATGACATCACACACCACTTCTGCTGTCTCGCCGTGGCGAAACTCCTGCGGTGACTGAACATCCCTGAACGTTAACCTCTCTGTGAGATTAAAAAAGATGGAGATTTCCTTGTAAGCATTCTGGCAACTTATTGCGGCTCTGAACATCAAAAGAAAAATGAGAGGAGATTGTTATGCTTTTCCTGTCCTGCTGACTGTTTTGAGGTAATAAGGTTTGATACGTTTTTTTTCTTCTTTTAAATACATCTTTTCCAATTTTCTGTTTGGATTTCATCCCGTAGGGAAATGTTCCAATTTTATGGTAGTTTTCTGTTTTTGTTCATAATAGTTTAAAATGTTGGGATTGCAGAATGGCTGTTTCCCTGAGGTCTTAAAACTAGGAGTAGTGTCTGCTAAAGGAATAAGTTGTTAATCATCTACTCTTTGATAAAAAAGCTTGTATTTCTTATAAAATTGAAAAAATATCACAATATTTTCATTAAGTAATTTTAGCTCCTGTCCCTTTACAACTCTCCAACCCCCATGGCCATCAGCTGAGTAGAATGCAGGTGCTCAGAGTAAGTATTACTACTTGTTCTATGGACTATCATTTGAACTCAATCAGAGCAAACTGTGGATTTAAACAGGAAGTCTGAAAAGCACAGGAGCTGAAGTGGAACATTTCAACACTGAAATGTTTAAACTTATATCAGCAGACCAGTAAACAGTAACAGTTTCAAGTGAGAGGTGGGATACACCCTAGACAGGTTGTTTGCCCATCACTGGGTCACATAGAAACAAACAACCACACACACTCAAGTTCACTCCTCTGGACAATTTAGAGTGTCCAGTTATTCTAACATGCATGTTTTTGGAGTACCTGGAGAGAACCCACACATACACAGGTAGAGTATGCAAACTCCACCCAGATAGGTTGCTAGTTCTCCATGATTAAAACCCGGAACCCTTTTGTTGTGGGGTGACAGTGCTTACCTCCACACCGCTGTGCCTATGTAAATTATTTTCACCATCACTAAAAACGAGTTTACATGCACATTATTGCACAGAAAATCAAATAAAAAATAAGAAAATTGAATTTGAATCAATTTGTTGTAATAAAATGAAATTGAATCCTTCAAAAAAATGAAAGTGTTAAATAACAGATCAAATAACTAAGTAAAAGTCCAACTAGTGACTGGATATTGCAGCAAATGTAACAAATGCAGTGGCAAAAACAAAAACACAATTTGAATTCTGCCCAGATAAGATGATTTTTATATTACTGAAAAAGAAACAAGAGTGTCTGTTTTAGCTGCTGCTAGTCATAACATAAAAAAGATGAAACTGCAGAACAGAAACTGTTGTAGAATGAGAGAAAAACACAGGAAGCATTTTATTAAATCTTTCTTGGTTTAAAAATTACCGATTGTACTTTGGGCCTGTTGAAAGCTTTGTCCTCATGCCTTTGGTTTTTTGATGAATGGTTGTTGTGAGATTGCTGAACTTGGATGAGCCTCTTCAAATAAACAGCGCAAGATCCCACAAATTTGCTAATATTGTATTTTAGGAGGCCAAGACTGGCTCTGCAATGGTCAAAACAACCTGCATGCTGCCATGTGAAAGCACAGTTAAATCAGCAACAGTTCCTGTCTTAGTCTTCTTTGTTAGAAGGTCTTCAGGTTTAACATTTGGCTGTGTGATTGATGTGCCAGGCTGTTCCCTAAGATGAGCTTTTCTTCCCTGAATGCATCCTATGCCTTTAAACGTCACTGGTGTCAAAATGTCATAATTACTGTCAAGGATGTTTTAGCAGGTTCTTATTATATAGTTTCTTCATAATTTCTCTATCATTCGCATTTCTATTTCCAGAAATCAGCTTACACTCAGTAGACACACAGCGTACACTATCTATCTCTATCTGTAATGCCTGTTCGTTGTCTTTTTATCCACTTCCTGACTCCCGTGTAGTCATTCTGCTTTACAAGAGAATCAGTAAGAGAAACATCCTCTCTGGAGGAACACTCTACTGCATACTCGACACTAGCAAAATGAAGATACATTCAGCACTGCCGAGTTCCTCTTCTGTCATTGGAAGAAACAGATAGAAGTTAACTGTCTAATATGAGCGAATTCCACAGGACGTGTTTCAGCTGGATTCACATCTGTTCCTGTTTAAACTGGCTTATTTAGATGGTTTAGGAGAATGAGCTGATCCACCATTATATCACCTTCTTTACTAAACTGGGAGGAAGTCAAAAGTGTTTGCTGAGACATAAGATTTTCTTCATATTCATTTCCAGGTACAGTAAGTATTTCAGAACAATACCAAGACATGCTGGGTTGACAGGCTCATAGCCTCAATATCCACATATCCATATATATATATATATATATATATATATGGACAAATGGCTAGTTATCTGTATGTGCAGCAAGTAACACAGATGGATGGATGTTCCCTAACTTGAGTTATTGAGTGTACAATGTGCCTTTCACAAACAAAAAAAACATGTTGTAGTGTTTCTGCAGAGTTTTGTATATGCATTTACCAGATGTTTCATCCAAAGTGAATTACAATACGGTATACCAACATTCCCAACCCTATCAGTGTGTTAGATGGTCAACCCCAACAGCATGACCATTTGCTTATTTCAACACTCCATTTGGATATTTTCAGTATTGGGAGCTTTTTCCATACATACTGTCTAACACTATTTAACTACTTGCCTTATACCTGGCTTGAAGGAATGCAGCAAAAAACATGCAAAGGCTTTCAAGTTGCATATTTCTGTCTTATGTAAAGAGCGTGATTGCCACAACACAGGCTAAAACAAATTCACCAGAAAAAAAGTAATTTCTTTCATATGTATATTTTTTCTTTCTTCTTTTTGTGTTTTGAACAGTAGAGCCACAAGATAAAGCTGAGACTTTTTGTAAGTGTGAGGTATCAATAACGGGTGATATGTAATTGGATAACTATGATGCATTGCATTCTGGTAGGATTTATCTTTGAAATAGCGTCACAAAATATATTGTTCAACGAGTTGGGGCCAGCAAGCCCATCTGAGCAGTCATCGCTTTCTCCGGCTGTGCCAAGGCTTTAGGCAGACTTTTATCAGCTTGTTGCTTTTGCAATCTAAGCCAAAGGGCGAGCGAGAGCGGCGCCTGGTTGCCATGGAAACAGTGGTTTTAGGGAGCTGGTTATGTGGTAGACGAGTCGATGGCTGAGTGGTGGCAGGTGTAATTGAGGCTGTGGTCTCTCTCCTACTGCTTCACTGGGAGAGGATGAAAAGGCATGCAGAGAGCAGGTGGGGATTTCTAGTATGTGCATGTGCACACTTGTGTGGATGGTTGTCTGAAGTTGAATCCCCACTTCTTGACGTTTCCTCTAATCAAACATGGTATAGGCTCCAGATCAAAGCTATGGTGGTTAAGAGTATCTTGCTATTCACAGCTCAGAGCTCTATTGGTTCTATTGTGATATTTATTTAGAGCACATTAATCCATCCCGCTATGGTATTTAAATGTAAAGTGAAGTTGTTTTTAGATGCTATATTTCTTTGTTATATATACTATGTTGGCTGGAAAGCAGTAAAACTGATCAGCTTTTAGAGAATCGTGGCATCGATAGTTGTCATTACACTATAATGGCAAGCACCCTATCTCAAACACAAAGTCAGAGCTACACGTGAGCTTGAATTGTGCAGGCATGGACAGATGGACTGTTTTGGTGGCTGTGAGTTGGGTGGGAATATATAGGCCTTCTCTCCCTGTGATCAAATGCTAATGCAAGGGCTTTATTATTTTTCTTCTGACTCTTCTTGTGAGGAAAATGCAAAGTATTTGCAGGTAAAAGCATAAAGTTCTGTGCGTGCCTCAGGCAAGCTTACGGTAAATTTCCAGCACAACTGAGGCCTCCACTGTGTGGCCGCTGACGTCGGTGGCCTGGCAGCGGTAGATTCCTGCATCCTCGATGATGGCATTGTAAATGATGAGCCTGGATCGTGACGTCTCTGTGTGAAGTGCCATTCGCTTAGACTGGACGATGCGCTCACCTTGAGGGTTGTACCATTCCAGCCTGACAGGCTCACCAATAGCTATAAGCAGAGAAGACAAAATATATATACAGAGTAAACTTCAAATATTTTCTTAGTTTTGATCAAGTAATTCAGGTTGGGAAATAGGTTCTGAAACAACATTGGAAAGGTTTGATGAAAGAAGGTTGATTTTGTCTTATTTTCCCTAGTTAAATTAACTGAAATAAACCAACAAGAAAATATAACAATATAATGTCTAAAGAGACAACAAACACAGAATGACAAAAATGAAAGCCTATATATTTAGTCACCAATTTGGTGACTCCACATCAACAAACCCTGAAAAAACAATTCAGCTATCCAGCCAAATGCAAACTCTGTTAACGGATGTGCTGCTTCTTTCTGAGTTTAGCATTCTATCACTGTTACCCTACCAGGTATTCCTCCCAGTAATAGCGCACTTCTGTTTCTGAGCTGAGCATTGTTGCTGGAACAAGTCTGGGAGCAGATGGAATGAAATGATATGATTATGTCAACCCGTTGAATTTAGCTGTGAAGCAATAGGGACATATAAACTGATTATTCGTCTGATTTTATGTCTGTGTACATACATGCATGTATCCAAACATTGAAATAAATCATCAGAAGCTAGCTCAAACCCTGGTGTCCTTATGTACCCTGTGAAACGAAAACTCATCTGGCTACTTTGTGAGATTATAGAGCCATCTGTGAAAAGCTGGCACCCCTTGCATGCAAAGTCTGCAAATAAAACAGCCACGGTGGAGGGCCATTAATTGGCTTATCAATCAGAAAAGGCCAGGAAAAGAGAGAGAAAATAAATAGAGACCTGTGTTGTTACCTAGACTCTACCTGCGCTTTTCACTATGGGAAAGGTAGTTTGAGGTTTTGAGTATCATGAGCAAAGGGCTGCTAGTTCCGATAAACAGATCCTACCAAGGGACCTTCCTGTGTAATAACAATGTAAAGTTAAATGTTGACAAATTTGCTCTTAAATGCCAGGACTCCACTGCAAACGTGGGAGTTCCAAGTCACACAGGCTAACTCTGATCGTCATTACATTCTTGGCATGTTTGCCTGCAACCAGTTTTGAAGAACACAGAGTTGCTACCCAATGGGTTCCTGTGGTTCATGTAAGCACTTGCAAGGAACAGATAAGTCCCCAAGAGAGTTGCTGTCATCTTTTCCACTTGCTAGCATTAAAATCTTACCTCCCTTTCTACTTTATACAGTCTTTTGATGGCATAACCATTTATAAGCATAAGCACTTATACAGGCCCATTTGATTCACAGATGATCTGAGAAGACAGGACGAGTGTGTAGCAAGCCGATCCCCTTTGTGTGGCTTTGCGTCTGCATCAATAAGCTGGTCTTAAAATCTGCATAAGCTCTGGCGTTGTGACAAATTCTTGGCTATAAAGAGAAGTGTGTACATTTGTGCTCCAAAGGTAAGATAGTAAACAAAGAGAAGAAACAAAGATCTGTATGGTGACAATATGTCCCACAACATTCATGATCCCTGATTGAAGCAGTGTCCCCAGACCAAACACAAGTAAGATTACCAACTACAAATGCCCCTTGGTACTGGAATTTAGCAAGCAGAAGCTCAAACACTCCTACATCCCTCCAGTGGCTCGCACTCAAGCCTAGTAAGTAATTGATTTAAGACTCAGGGGAAGAAGATAGCAGAGGAGAAAATAGATCTGAGCTGGGAAGGAAGCTCGCTGGTCAGCATGCAAGATGTCAAAATGATCTGCCTCTCTTCATCTACTTGTTGGCCCTAGGGAAATGTTTGGCAAGTCCTTTATGACAGACAACCTTCCCTGCTTTGGTTTTCTAAAGAACAACACATAAAAAGAAGAGCTGCTAGATCCTATTTTACAATATAAGATTCTTCAATGCTGCTTCTGTCTGCTACTCTTGCGAAGGCTTACAATGGCTCCCTAGCACTTCACTCTCATGGGAGGGTAACCACACGGCAAACAGCTTTTTATTCAGCTTTTGTTGACACTGTTGCCAGGGTGATTGCAAATAATATGTATTACATATTACAGTGATCTGAAATGCAAAACATTGAAAGAAACAAGAAAAACCAACGATTCAGCTGTATGAAAAAAACTAAACAAAAACAGAGATTAAAACAAAACAAACATGATTAAACTTTTGGTTTTAAAATGATAAGCTTCCATGAAATTGTTTTTTTTTAATATTGTGTTTTCTGGTTCATTGTTGAAGGGAATCTTCACAACGATCACATCATGCACAGCAGAACAGTGATGGGAGATTTTAGGCTGATTTATTACAGGGCGATCAGAGAAAACAAGCCTGTGTGTAAATGAAAGGAGCTGAGTTCAAGGGAGAGTGATGTTATTTCAGCTACCAGTGAGATGATGAAAAACCATCCCCAGGGTTAGGTTTGCATAACAGATCCATGGGTAGGCAAATACACAGAGGGAATATTTTGTGTGTTTGTTTTTTTCATCCTGGGAGGTATCACTTTATTTGCGTCTGCTGAAGGTGCAAAAAGGAACAACACAAAACTGCCAGGTGTTATATAGTGCACTACAGGGAAGTGCACTTAATTAACCAATAAGAATAAGAGTGAAATGGCGTTCCATATTATTTCATTATTATGGAAAATGCAGCAATAGATGCAGCAATAGAAATAGAAAGCTTTTTAATAACCATCCATCCAACCATTATCATTACCGCTTATTCCCTGATGGGGTCGCGGGGGGAATTGGAGCCTATCCCAGTGGTCAACAGGCGAGAGGCAGGGTACACCCTGGACAGTCTGCCAGTCCATCGCAGGGCCACACACAGGACATACAAGGACAAACAACCACTCACACTCACTCCTAAGGGCAATTTGGAATGTCCAATCCAATCAACCTAACATGCAGGTTTTTGGACTGTGGGAGGAAGCCGGAGAACCCGGAGAGAACCCACGCAGACACAGGGAGAACATGCAAACTCCACCCAGAAAGGTCCTGGGACTTGAACCCAGAACCTTCTTGCTGGGAGGCGACGGTGCTAACCACCACACCACCGTGCCGCCACGCTTGTTAATAACATCTCAAGATAAAGTCAGGTGATACAAATTGAAAGTTTTTGGTAAAAACCTTGACAAATTCTCCAAGCAACCTAATTCTATGGGCCCATTTAGGTGTATAACAAGGCTTTTATAAGATAGAAAAATAAGCCACAACTGCTCCCTTCTTTAAACTTGAAGAAGGCATCAATAACTAGTGATTGGTAAGTGTTGCAAACATAGCTGGACAGGCGAGTGGATTAAACTGCTAGTAATTGGACTTGAGATCTATAGGAGGGTGTGTGGGCTTGGCACTTTCAGTCTGAGACAAGTACCATAACTAGAATAGAGGAAACAAGTGAGCATAGTCAGCCAGAAAGGAAAATGACTTCCAATACCTTCCAGTTCTTCTCCATCAATTACCCGCTCTGACATCTGAACTAACAGAATAGCTTGTCAGACCACTTTTTTGTGAGCGACAAATGAAGTTGCTATATTGACATCACCACATGCGTTTTCTCCTAAAAGCAAGAACCAGCAGGCAAACAACATGGATTTGATGAAAATAGTCGAACTGTATAAATGTTTATAAGTATTTATAATTTAAAACTTTAAAGCATGTCACAAAATGTTTACTAGCATCTGGTCAAATTTCAACGTTTCTTCAACACAGACTTGACATATGCTGCACTGAAAGCTCAGGCCAAAGAAAAGCTTTTCACCTCAACATGAATGAAATGTCCTTGGATGGCCCTCTTCACAACAGCTGGTAAATTAAACATGAGCCTTAAGGCTGCGTTGGTGATAAATACTTTTATGGTTTTGTTAATTTTAAACTGGTCTGTTTGAATACAGCAGGATTTCTTCTGTTGGTTTCTTCCCAATAATTCAGAAATGTACATAGAATTGGTTAACTATATAATGTAATATGATGTAATATAACGTGGTGTAATGTAATGTAATATAATATAACATAGTATATTACATTATACATTGGTCCGTCTAAACCAGGAATCAGCGACTTACTTGAGGCTCTCCAGACATTCCATAACAGCTCTATGTAGCCTTGACTAAAAATGAAACAGTAATAATTTATCATTATTGTTTTAGTTGAATATTTAATAATTTTATCACACTTGTTAATGTAAACACGTTTACTATAGCTGCTAAAATCCATAATAAAATGGTTGTATTCAGAAGCCACGGTTACATGGTTGGGGGAGCGATGAAATTACACTGAATAGTTAATCAGGTGTCCTAAAAACTGGGCTTTTTATTAAGCTGTGCCTCTATACTTTATTTCAAACTTTTCATTCAGTTGACTTTTGACAAAAATGTAAAAAAATTAAATAAGCCATCGTGGCTCAGTGTGTAATTAGTTTCACAGAAGGGCTACGCATCAAAGTTTATTTTTCTTTTGATTGGAGTTGAATTTGTGATGTTGTTTTTGGTCTGTTACAATGTAATTTCAAGGGTTTTCTGTATTGTATCACTATACTGCATAAAGGCATCATCAATTATTTTTTTGGACACAATGTAACTACATTTACAATGATATAAACTATGAACTGCAGTGTGTTTATTTGAGGTTCTCTTAAAGCTCATGCTTTTTGTCTCAGACTGTTTCCCTGTTTCTCAGCCTCCTCCTTTTTGTTGTGTGTGACTATAGTAAAATTCAATCTTAACTGCCCATGTTGGAAATGGCCAAAAAATGGTGAGACACTTCCCACTTGTTTTCCCAATGGATAGTGGCTACTACTTACCACTACTTTTTCCACCCTTTTCAGTTCTGAAATGGTCACTGTAAAACCTTTTACCCTTTGCCTTTTAGTTGAAGCTAGTTTGGTTCCATTCACCTTCCTCTCATATTCACAAACCCAGCACACTTGTATCAGTGTGTCTCTGCTCCCTTGGCTGTTAGTTCCACGCAGCATGAGTTGGAAGAATAGAGGTGGCAACCAGCAGGAGGCAGACCCGGGACTGCCAAAGCGGGATATCACACTAACAAGCTTCTGGTGGGGACATTGGCTTCTCTGCTATAGTCAAAATATGCTGTTCAGACTGGACAATGAGCAAGAGGGACTAGAAGGGTGGAGTATTCAGATGCTGATCAAACTAAACACCTATACAGGATAAACTACTCTGACTTGCCTTCAAACAAACAGTGACATTATATGAGTCTATGACACCATCTTATGCAATGATAACACAAAAGTTGTTTACCTGTGCAGATGAAGAATTTGGACTCTCCAACACTTAACTCGACTTTGTTCAGAGAAATGGACACCTGCAGGGCAGCTAAAGAGAGAAGACAAGAGAAAAAGTATTTCGTTATTACAATGAGGACAAACAGCAGGCAATCAATTTTCCAAAGTGTGCATATACAAACAAATACACCATTGAAGACCAATAACTGATATGACATTGCTCTGAAAATCAGTAGGACCAGCTTTGTGACAACACTGTCTGAGACTTCATAGACAAGTTTTTGCCTCATTCCTGTAAGTAGTCTTCTGGAGTTGTTCTCCAGATGTCTTCAAGGACATTTTAAAGCTCTTCTGCTTCTTCTTTTGTTGCAGATTTTCCATCGTCAATTAATTAGCTTTTAAGGATGGAGAAACTGGAGGATATGGACCTCAAGTTGGAGGTCACACATCTTTGCTGACTGAAGCTAGATATTGGATGAACCTATCATTTGTCAATTTTTTTTCAGTTGGAGCTACAAGTCTTGTTAGTGTCAACATCCAATTGCACACACACACACACACACACACACACACACACACACACACACACACACACACACACACACACACACACACACACA
>JABUIW010000099.1:880269-940920 GCA_013363375.1 Menidia beryllina
ACACACACACACACACACACACACACACACACACACACACACACACAAAGTGAATAATAATATTCTAATGGATGTTAATTTGCTCTATAACTCTGGAAACATAATAGCAGAGCTTGGGGCGCCTGTCAATAATCAGGAAAATGATGAAATCATTACTGCTTACTCTCTGGGGAGAACGGTTGCAGCTGACAGCAGCGTCACACTAAAACTGCTCTCCAGCAGTTATCATGACAAGCCATCAGTCGTGACCCCAGGCTGCCCATAGATGGCAGTAGAGGGGCACTGACATATACACATTACTGGGTAAAGGAACTACTTTATCAATATAAACAATCTTTTTTGCTATGTAACTCAGCAGAAGAAAGTTGAGGCGGTCACCAGCATGATAAAAAGTTAAATATAAAAAAAAACTGGAGCACTGATATATCTCATAAATGATTCATTATTAAAACATTTATTATGTTGTGAAGCAAACGTTTAGCTACATAATTATTGATAGCACAGAGGTTTATATTCATGGTGAGTTACTTAATTAATTACCTGAATATGAAAGACTGGTTCTAATTACAATAAATAGCATTCTTTAGTCTGAGTGCCATTATTTTCCTTGAGTTGTTTCTCGTTCACCTGCAATCAAAATGTTTTACAGCTATAAACAACTACGGAGGTCACTTAACGTAATGCATTGTAAAAAAAAAAGAAAAAAAGGGCCTGAAAACATATTAGAAAAGCAATTCAATTTAATTTAATCATTGACCTTTCAATGTAAACACAGGATACTCTCCAACATGGCACAAAAACATGCAGATACTGTTTTCAGGTTGATTGATCATAGCCATTTAACCCTGCATCCTTCCTCTATCTAATGGCACAATCCAATCAGAACTTCAAGTAGTTCAAAGTTTAAGATTATGAATTGATCCTGGTCCAGTCAGCATGTGTGACTGATTTGCAGCTCATTGCTCTCAGAACTCAACAGGCAAAAACATATTTTTCTGTTCGGCCTGAGTCATCGCTGTGAATCACATAAATACATTCTTACTGGAAAATGTGTGTAAATATGCTATTCTTTAAGCTAAAATGGGCTCTCTACAATAGTCTTTAATCAAAACAATATGACTTGGGAAGTTTATTTAACATGTTTTGCCCAGAGGGGACACAGAGAGACATAGTAATTGTATCAGATTTTTGGCTCGGACAGTTTTCTTCCCTTTTTTAACAGTTTCGTTCCTGAGATTGTGTCAATATGTTATGAGCCAAATAACAATTACTAGCTATGGTTATTGTCTCCTTTGAGAAGCATTAAAGACAACCAAAATACGACAACAAACAAAGCTATTGATTATCAGTATCATAGGTGGTCAATAATATACATAAAATTAACTTAACCAATAAGAAACAGAATTGACATAAGTAAAGCCAATTGAAAGACAAAAGGCTTTATGAGCAGGACTTACTGCAATACAGACTAATATCACTACGCTGGTTTAGTACTGATGAGAGACTCACAACATGTACATTTCCTTGAATATGAATTTAAAATGAAACTTAAATCTAAAAAAATATTTTGGCATCATAAGATATAGTTCTTTCAAAATACCTGAGAAGCCAGTTCCTTATTGGCCCTGCTTTACCAGTGGCTCATTTAGCTAAACAAATTTCAACAATAACAGATCATTCACAACACAAACATCTAATTGTCATAAATAGCACATTTGCTTCTGGCATGTTTTCACATACAGGAGATCAAATTTAGACATAAGACGATGAATCGGATGAGTGTTGTTGACCGACATATATTGCACTCAGCATATAAAAAGTCCTTAAGCTTCACCAAAGTTTATATTCCTTCATCCGTGGTCATCAAAGCCATCGGAGGAGGAGTTTTTATTACATGATTCAGGGACATCTGGAACCAGTTCGAGATGTCTGGAACCAATCCAAAATAAACTAAAATGGCAAAAACGTATGACTGACACTATGGATGGTCTTCAACTAGGTGGCATGAAGAGATGGTATGACATTTTAGATCCTGTACTCTATAAAAAGCACCATCAAAGCCATGAACAAATAAAATGCACCGAAGAAAATGTGGTTTGGATCTGAAAGGAGTTAGAAGACATTTGTGCATAATATCCTTTTACTTATAAAGGCATGAGTGGGAGGGCAGTTGTGTATTTTTCAAACATGTAAGTGTGTTAATGTTTTAGGGACACAGAGCACCCAGGACCTGAGGCCAAAAACTTTTGTGCTTTCATGATGCAGGATTGTATTGAGGAATAAAAGGAATTTTTCCCTTGAGCAATGAAAACATGGAGCATGGGACAAAGACAAGCAACAGAGCGGGTTGACCAGGAGCAAATGAAAATTGGAGTTAAAGTATTAATTACTGTTTTCTCAACCACGGAAGCCTGAGTCTTATTCATTTTATCAAAGGTAGTGGTTAAGGAGAAAATGATATGCAATAGGAAGCATTTCCTGAGGCTAAAACATATCAGGGAGCTATTTTACAAGATATAAGATAAAAATGCTGTAGAAATTCCACTTGTAGAAATTAAAGAGAAAGCTCATAACTGTCATTTGTGAAGAAGGCCTGATTCCACTATGTGACATTCTCTGTGACCAAAAACTGACATTTTGGGGTAATCAATTGGGGACATTCTCAAACTTTGTTACACGATATTACCATATCAATCATCGAACTAAACTAAAAGAAAGTCATTAAATGTGGAAAATATGTCCTCTTATGATGGAGAGAGAGGAGATTGTGAAAAATAAAATTTATGAAAAGTAGGAATGAGAAAAACTACAAGCTAAATGTAAAAAATAACATGTTTGTAGATGCTTTCAAAATGTGGTAAAATCCACAAGACCTTTACAGGTGCCCCATGCCAAAGGGCACTAAGATTTTAGATGCAAACTCCAAATTACAATGCACGCTATTAAACAAAGAAAAGCTAAACCTAATCTCTTCAGTGCAAAGCAACAGCAATGCTGACGGTGGAAGACAGTTCCAGGTCGACATAAACTGAAGTACATGTCTGGACAGGCTGACACAACAATGGACATGGAGGGTGGGAGACCTCTGTTTTTTAAGGATTTGACATAGTCCTATAAATTCTTTAGATACGGTTAATTGCGTCATTCTGAGTGTTTGAATGCGATGGCTGATGGGAAAGTTCCACATATCATACTCGATTTTTACCCTGTAAATCTTTATCACTTGTGATCTGATAATGTTTTTACGGTCATGCTTACAAAGGGAAATCCTTGATCCTTGTCAAATTCCCCAATTTTTTTTCAATTAATTCTAAGGCATTACATGGGTAGTGGATATTTTAAAAAGGGTAAATGCTGCAAGGAAGTACTGTGTTACCAAAAAACAATTTATTGGTTGGATGTAGGAGCTTCACTAACCATGCTACCTGTCTCACTTTGAGTGTAGTGCATGCTAAAAAAACATATGAAACAACAGTTGTACAGGCTTAAAATGTGTGGTCTTTTAGCACAGGTCTTCCCACACAATAATGAAGTATTATGTAAAACAGTATTGTTGGATTTGTGAATGACTTGTTTTCCACTTTGTCTTGCTGATTTATATCAAGCTGTTTGAAAATATCACATAAATCACTGTAAGTTTGACAAACTGTTTTTAGAAAGTCTCACTTCAAAATGTATCCCTAAATATGACTTGCCTGCTTTCATGCTATAGCAGAGAGGCCAGAGCAGAAGAAAGCTGGCTCTACTCAACCAACTGTATCCAATCGTATAGACATACAGTATCCACTATTCAGGCCACGTGTACAGTCTCAGGCACAACCCACAGCTACCCATTATCTTCCCACTCTCCCACACACCTTCTTCTGTTTCTGTGCTTTTGCTCAACAGCTGCTTTGTGATTTACGTCTCCCTATTTAAGCCTTTTAAGCTTAAAATGCAATGGCTGCGATGGACCACTCCAGCTGAGAGCACACACATTCATCCAGCAACATGCAAATATGCAGATGTCCGGGGTTGGACAGATGTGCTGTGCTATCCTAATTACCATGAAGAGGCAACTTGATCTCATCAAGCAGGTGGCTAAAATCACATGCTATATCACAGTGTCTTTGAGTTCCTGATTTTCTTTGCATACAAGAGAAAAAATCAGGTAACATGCCAAAAAGTTGAGGTTTGCATGTACTATTAAAATGTTTTCTGTTGTTTTGCTCCCTTTAGAACAAATGCAAAAGCACCACAATACTGATGCTCCCAAAAAAGTGAAGAAGACAACTGAACATCTCTTTGTATGCATCATTGCATTTAATTTGTATCATTCACCTAAAAAAAAAAAAAAACTATTTTAATTTATACAACCAATGAATAAGCCATAGTCTCTAATGCTAAATAGCAAAGGGGAGCTATCTGCTTATTTGAGCTTTTTTAATGACATGCTGCTCATAATGATGATAAAAACCTACAGCGAGGTCTAACTGCCCCCTAAGTACCCACTCTTTGGTTTACAGTGGCTTGGCAATGCAGGAGGGGCCTTCAGTACTATTTTTGCATTCTACATTATTTTCTAAATTGGAAATTGGAGGATCTAATTCAGAATCTCAACATGAAAATGTGAATGTCAAACATTTCATTTCCTTCAGTCTGGAAAATTGAGCAACTATGTATATTTTTGAACAAATCCTAACTTAATTGGGGATAACTGAAAATACACTGGAGTATATTTATTATGACTAAATACTTCCATAGGCTTCACTGCACATGAAGAAATGTAAACTCTGCTGGGTTATGAGGCACAAGTTAGCTTCTTGTTTTGTAAAAAAATGTGTGAAACTTTTTAACATCAATTATCTCCTTTAATTTGTTTGCTTGTGTTTTGCAGCCAGATTTCTGCTCATAATCAAACCGCTCTGCACATTCAAAGCCCATCTGGAAATTAGAACCTTATAAAAAGAAAAAAACTCTGAGAAGCTCGATCAACCAAAAATAAAGTTCTTGGTTCTATGGGAAGTAAAAAAATCACTAATTTAAATGTTTATAAGTGAATGTTAATGAAAAATAATGGCTCATGCAAATAAATTGGTAATTAGTATGTATCACCTCCCTACAGTGTTATTGACTTTGGCATTGTCCTCAAAACCCTCAATGTCCAGTTAATGCTGAGATCTGAGACATCTGTGTTTTCCAGTTTATTTTTATCTTGAGCTCACAAGCTAATTTAGCTCTAAAGAAAATCAAGGAAAACTACCCTTAGTCTTGCATTTGAGTCAATGCAAAACCTCACTTAAAAGTTTATAGATTGATATGAGAAGTTTTCAGTCCATCCATTAGCATGAAGAAGCCATTGAGTGAAAGTTGAAACAGAGAGAGAGAATGAGTTTAGTGCATGACTACACCAAAGACATAGCTTTTTTACATGTCTAGAAACTGCCAGTCACATGAATTGTAGATTTATTGAGCATTATTTCAGGCATTGACCTGTTAAAATGATGCCTCTCCATTCTCAGCATTTGTATAGATTTTGACATCCTCCTGGGTCTACTTGGGGGACTCTATCTGAAGATAACATTGTTAAGTAAAATAAAAACATAGGCAACACAATACCAATATGAGTCATTGTGTGATGTGATTACTAGATATGTCAGATGAAATTAAGTTGAATCATCTCAATCTGAGATGCTGTAAAACGATGACAGTAATATTCGTATGGGATAATGTAAGCCAAAAATAAATAACGAAACCTGCTGAAAACCAGACAGAAGGCTGAGGCTGATTCAGAGGGCAAATGAGTTACCAGAAGGAAAAGAGCCAAGCCCCAAGTAGCAATGCAATCATCGTCCATCGATAGAAATGAGGAGAGTAAATCAGAGCTACACCTCCAATATTCAATTGCAACCCCTGCAACCGTAGCTTCTCGGTGTCAAAAGGTGAAAAACGAGGAGAGGGGATTTGTTGAAAGACATTTCTGTACAAAGAAGACGGGCTGACATGGTGTGCAAAACTGCAACCAAGAACATTTCTATGGACATCCCCCCATACTTTTCAAACATATAAACCACAGTACATACTAGATATTCTCACATAGCCCTCTTCTTTATCCTCCATTACAAAAATGATTTCTATTCCAGATTACACATAAACTGGTGCCTCATGCTATGAAAGAGTGAATCCAGTTTTCTGGGATACTGTGTTCATATTTATGGAAACATAAGGAAAAATAAGGCCGGTATAAGGCCTGTAAACACTGTTGCAAGATAATGTCGTTATCCTCATTCCCTTCTCCAAAACTGAATGATGCTCTACTGGATGCCATACAGAATCTTTGACCATTTCAAGAATTTCTGTATTCTTTATTATTCTCTCTGCACCCCTGGGTTCTGTGTCTAATCTATCTTTTTTTTCTTATCACTGTAAGTATACCATTCTTTTTTTTAATTTCTACCCTCTCATCCCTTCTCTTTGAGCCGCTCCTCAGCCTGCAACTGTTTTTGATGATCATTTACTGATGAGAGATAATATTTATAGCTTACATAGAATCTCCATAGCAGGATACATTTGGTTCTTTTTACTAGAATTAGGATCTTTTCATGTTTCCCTTTTTAAACCGTAACATTTAAAACGTATCACAACCTTCACAGCTGCTGATGTGTTGGTGCCTCAAAAAGGACTCCCCTGATACAGACTTAGTTAACAAAGCAGGATTTTTATTTTCAAGCAGGCTCGTATCAGATCCCAGATCTGGAGATTTCTTCCAGCTGAATGTTGTAGAACTGTACCCAACACTGGATGCCTGCCCTTTAGGGTTTCACATGATGGAAACATCCATAGCATGTCTCTATACATGTTATAGGTATGTCTTCTGCCATGGACTGCTATATCCTACATATCTGCTTAAGTGGCCATGAGGCACATCTTTTTCCATGCATTTCCTATGTTGCCACAAAAGGCCTGACTCTAAACATATACAGTAATCCAGATTTTGTTGAAAATTAAAATTTTTGCAACAAATCAGTCAATCTGTCATCTTGTTAGCTGATTTATCACCTTAATGATTTCCTCCTCCAATGTTAAGGTGTTACATAAACAGCAAAGAATCAGTGAAGCAACACAGTGTTTAAATGAGCGAAACTGGGTTATTCCCTCAAGATTATTGCTGCTTGCCCTGTGTAATAATAGGGTCATCCATCAAGACGAAAAGGTTCCCACCACATGATTGGATTAAAAAGGCCAATTAAAATGACAGCCCATTTTTACTGATTTTCTATATATGAGACACCCGTTGCCCCACAAGGTGCTTTTTGGTTACAAAACAGTGCAGTTGGGGTCAGCAGGTATTGTAAACTGCAGCTGAGTCTTATTTTCTACAAACGGAATACAACAAAGGTTGTCTAGAGATGATCTTTTCTTGTCCAGGAGAATAAACTCCAGCACAGGGGGGCGAAGGGTTTGCTCATGACAATCTGAGAAATTCCAAATGTTCAGCCATTCAGAGAAACACGGTACTAGAGGTTGATCTCCTGGGAGGGTGGCTGACTGAGTTTAGTTGATTACTTTACTCGTCCTCTATAAGCACACATATTGACAAACTCAGGCTTTCTACTTCTGTGGGAGGAGGTTACTCGATTGCATTTGGCAAAGAGTGATTCAGTTATAAAACCTTGAGGCCTTGAAGGCAGCATTTGATTTTCTGCTGGGAATATGTTTGGCGGTTGAAGGAGACTGAAGGCCCAGTTTTTCTTCTGCAAGAAGCAGACAAAAGAGCAACGCATGGCGTGTCTGTGTGTCTGCGTGAGAAGACGAGGGAGCACAATTTGTTAACATTAGCAGTCACTGTGTCTTGATAAAAACAAGATTGCTGTCCATTACTTCACCATCTTTTTTTTTAAAATAGGATGCTGTTTGGGGTCAAACATTCAAGCAAGCAATGCAAATGAATTATGATTGCCATAAACAAAGCACAATGGTCCCAAACACCAAGAAAGATTTTGGGTTTACATTCTAGTACTCTACACGCTAGTCAGTCTTCTTACTCCTAAGTCTTATTCTTTCTTTTCTTTTCAAATCTACTAAAAAGCTCAAATTCCACCTCATGTTGTTTAATGACACATTCAAAACATTATCAAAGTTATATACAATTACATGACCAGTAAGAGAAGAGCGCTACTACTAACACCGGAGGAAATAGCAATATCATTTATCAGACTATTTTCTTTTGTTGTCAATCGTCCGATTGATTCTTGGCACAATTTTGTGTGAGCATATATGTACCAGGTTCCCTGGGGAATTATCTTTTGATGCATTTTTGATCAAATAACAACATTTTACTTTACAGCTGGTGCTAATGTACCTTACTTTATGATACGTAGTTGCAACCCTTTAGACAGCTTTTCACACTAGCTTGTTCAGACTATGCACATCAATGATGTGGATCAAATTTAAACTGTAGTAATCAACATCATTATAGAAACAAATGAAAGAATTAATATAATGTTGTTGGCTATACTTAAAATATCCAGAAGAAATTAATTGCACAATGACTCTCCTGCATAATAAGAATGATAGCAAAGTAACCCCTGCCTGCAACGCTTCATACAGAAAAGAGTAGTGAACCTAACCTCCCACTCCCGAGAGCAAAAGTGTCTTACTATTGCTGTCTAAAATCCTGTCAGATTAGGTACCAAATAAGAAGTGATCCATCAACAGTCTACCTCTGCAGAGTGAGGGTTTTATGGTTTGTGAGAGAAAAGCAGATTGTTTGTAATCAACAGAGACAATGGGAGGATGATACAAATTCTGTCATCTACATTTGCAATCATAGGCTTGCACAGATTTTGGAAAGGGTACTTTGGAGTTGGCTGGCTATCCATAAAATGAAAAATGTGTCTTTGAATTACTATTTATATTCTTAAAACTAAGTTACCTTGATGCTGGACTTGACATTATTGTTTCTTCACGGACTACTTATGAGGAAGCATCGAAGTTGTGTGAGAGAGCCAAGGACTCAGGTCAGTTAATAGTGTTAGAAAGATAAACACACGCGTGTATCAGGATGCTGCACAGGGTTATGTTTTTCAACTGTCACAAACAGGAGCTCACAATAACGATAATAAGCAACTCTTCCTACATACATCTGAAGTTTAGCTCATCAGTAAAAAAATAAATTTAATAGATGAAAATAAAAGATGTGCAACAATCATTTAAACAACTGATTTTCCATAAATAATGCAAAAATATTGAATCAATCTAAAGATTTTATAAGCTGTTAAAAATCTATTTCACATAGAAACACCATTCTTTAGTAACACCTGGAAAACTTGCCAACTGAAAGCTCTTTAACTTTTTTATTTTTATTTCTGTAAAATAAATAATAAAATGAATTCCACGTTTTATGATGCAAAGCATCACAGCTCTGCTGCACTGCAGAAAGGTCCCCTCTACTTCTTACCACAATTGTACTGATTGAATACAGGTGAAGGACTTCATACTGCAGTAAAAAATCGACTTAGAGAAAAACTGACAGGAAAGCAAAGCAGTCACAGTAATTTAAATTCCAGCTAACTTGTGCTAGCTCGAAACTGCAAAGAAAAAAAGAGCAGGGAGGACAGGCACAGAAGAGACGACGGATGGGAGATAATCTCGTGGTTACTGTGGGTGGTTGCTAGCAGACTTGGATGTCGCACTGGGAGCAGAATCTTTAACAACAGCTCATTAGTGCACTGACAGTATGTATTTGTGTACTATCTAAATAATCACATGGGAAATGATTAAAAGCTTTTGTGGGTGATTTAGAAGCAAACACCAGTTAAATAAGCACTGACATCAGCAGCCACACCAGTTTTTCTCATATATATTTAAATAAAAGCATCTTCAGAACATTTTCAAGGATTTAGCCTTGTTGAAGCCATTTTTAAAGAGAAAAATAAACTGTAACCTGGTGAATGATGTCTTATACACTTTCCCTCTGGAGTAACATGAAACTTTTTGTCTCTAGCGCAAAATCAAATGTTCACACTTTTCAACAACATACCCATTTGCAATTTGGCTGTCGTCTGGCAAAAAAATATGCTCAATTTAGCTTTCATCTTCAACTTGGAGCTACAGCGTGCTCTTTAAAAAGAAGCTGTTATTTAGTCTCAGCAGGCCGATCAGATTCACGTTGACAATATGCAATTCAGCAAGTCAAACCTCCCAAATACAACTGCATGTCACATCTGAGTGGTGCCACATTCGAAAAAAATTTACTAAAATTTGATTTTTCGTAATAAGCTTTCATGGCATAAAATTAGTATATCCTCTTATTATTTCTTAAAACCAAGTTTGCATGGAAATGTTTGTAATTCCTTTCTTTTCAAATAACTTCATGTCAACATAGCAAAAGTATGCTACATAAAAAGAAAAAATTGTTTTGGTTGAAAAAAAAGAAAAGAAAATAACAGTGTAAATGAATACTAGAAGTCAACATCTGGAAATTCTTTTCCAAAATTGCCTGAAGGATGCATCTTAAAGGGCTATTCAAAACTCCCAGAATTCCCTAAGAATGCAAGAACCTACATGAATATGAAAGGCTTTTCTTTCACCATCAGCATATATTTAGCATAAAAAAACTCAAATTGCCATCTGAACAAGAAATGGTGAGAACAAATCCTAAAAACACCTTTGTAACAGTTCCACACACAGGTGGAGAAATCCTGCATTGGGTTGACAACAAAATAATGTCAAAATTCTTGAAACAAAACAACCCCAATGTAAGATCTTTACACATGCATAACTGATATCAAATATCAGATATTCTACATGATCAGAATACTGGAACCACACAATTAGCTTGAAACTCTGCTCTTCAACAGTTTAAGATTCAAATAAAAAAGTAAACTATCAATAAATATTGGAGATAGCTTTAAATTCCATCTTTGAAGATCTATTTAATTTACTGATTGACAACAAAATTGTTACCCCAAGCTTTTGCATGCTAATTCAAACACATCTACAGCTATTTTGCCACTCAGTTGGAATACCTGCCTTGAACAATAGCTTAAAACCTTTTATTTCATTTCAGTGTAGACTCAGAAATTCGTGAAGGAAACATGCCTGTATAGAACACAATCTTTAACCATTTTATCATTCATGCTGAATGAATCAAGAAACATTTTGCTTTTGTTTTATTCTTTTTCCTTCTGTGGCAAAGCGATCGGTGCTGTGGGGATTGAAATGGCGTGGCAGTGGGCTGATTATTCTCCTGCCACATTCTGCCGGTGGCTGTGACATGGCCATTATCTGAGGCCCGTGGATTAATTCAGTCACAAAGGAGAGGTCACTAGCTCCTGCCAGGCTTGAGAGAAGAGACTCTTGGGATTATGTGGAGGGGACTCAGGCAAGGCAGCACAGTCTTCTTTTGGTTTTGCTGCACTGAAATTCAAAGGTTTAAGGTCAACAGACTCCTTAATTGAGGGGGTACATCCCAGGACCAGCTTAGACCGTTAAGGTTGCAATTGACTGCTAAATGATCTGCACTGTGAGCCAAATTGCATTGATTTTCTTAAATGTTATGCTAAATTATAATGTATATATATATAATGTATATATATATATATATATATATATATATACACATTATATATACTATAATGTATATATACTATAATGTTCTCTCTCAGTTTAAAAAGAAATTAAAGTTTATTTTAAATCTCAATTAGAGTGCACGTTTACGGATTATACTCGCCATTGGGGTCACAATTACAACAAAGACACACAATACACAGCTTGGCATTGAAAAAGGGAGCATACACAACAATTTCAGATTGAATCCATGGATCTAGAAATGCAAAATATAATGTCATTGTCAATTATAAAACAGGGCAAATAATAAGACTAAAAGATGAAAAGAAGTCATATTCTCAGTTAAAGTCATTCTATCCTCTGATCTCAACATCAGTAATTCAAAGGCTCAACGTGTAATATTCACTTTCCAGCTGGTTCAATTCCTCTTACTCCAGGACACTTTTGTATTTCTCTTTCTATTCCAAGCTATCACCTGTAATTTAACTCAAGTCAGTCTTTCATCTTTGTCCTTTCTTGCTTCATTGTGCGGTAGATTGCCTGTTCACCTTTTCTGTCTGATTCCCTCCAAATATCATGTGTCTTTGTTCCTCTATGCTGTATTTGTGACAGAAGCTGCCACCAACTGTTGCTATGGCTTGACCAAGTAGGGATTTCGAATTCCAGGGGCAGCCACTATTCAGTTAGCTTACACGAGTATAGATATTGCTTAAATCCATCTCTCTTGTTATTTTGCCAATTTCCTCCACTACGGTTACATACTGTGTCTGCGCCACAACATGAGCACACACAACAAAAACATACAAATTCTCACCCAATAACATTAAGAACTGATATAATTATGAGTTCCAATGAGCCGGCTTACCTTAACAGTAAGCCTGAACAGTAAGCTTTACTTAACATAGAAAAAAATGAAATAGGAATTTGATTCAGTGTCGAAATTTAACGCAACTTCTCAACACCTGAAAAAAACGCAACCTAAAAGGTATTCTGTTCATTTATGCATTTAGCAGACGTTTTATCCAAAGTATTTTAAGGTTTGAAGAAATATTCAATAGTCAATTCAGTAAAGGACCCATTACAAATTTTATCCCAATCCAGGGAGAAATGTACAAGTCCTGTCATGTAGGACGCAATGCAGAAGTTGATACATTTCAGTTAAATTAACATTAGGCAATAAGAACTGAACATGAAATCTTGGCTAGGCCAAATGATATTTTTGAATTTTTGCGTAAAGAAAATCTACTTTTACAAGCCCAATTATGGAAAATCGAATTTTGTGTAAGACATTTCAGTTCAATCTAGTTCATAATGTTGTATTCCATTATGGTATTTGTGAACTTTCAGGAGCCGATCCTTCAGCTGTCAATAAAATTCACTTATAGGCCTGTTTGATGTCATGGAAAGCTGAACCTTTAGTTTAATTCAGTCTTTATCTGTAACTGATGAAAGGATCCATTATGTTAATAGGTTATTTACTCCCACCGCAAAAATGCTTATGCGACTGTTACAAATTTAAAGAGACGCATGAACTTGATCAATAGCAGCTGGTGTATTGATGTTAGCACACTTGTTAAGTATTGCAGTGCATTTCTAAATAGCCTACAGCAAGCATGTATTGATTGACTGATATTTATTCAAAAGATGCTTGTCACAACATGTATGTCGCTTCTCTTAAGTTTTCCACATTGATCATGAGTATAATAATTACATTAATTTGTGCTTCATGTTACAACAATACATCAATATAACCAAAACTCTGTGATGCGTTTTTTTGGTAAAATAAATGCTTCTTATTACTTTTTTTGGGGGGGCTGTGAGTTCATTTTATTGGTCCACAATATTTTAGTGGTTTGCCACAGGAGAATGACATCTGTACAGCGGCTGAGGGTCATGTTATTATCTAAGATACAGCTTTTTGCTTTTAGAATAAACAAAGATGGGCAGACGTTGAAAATCAAATAGAAAGTGTTGCAGGATAAAAGAAACCTACACACTGGTTCATAAATCATAGATGAAAGGATAGACGGACACAGGCTCTTAGCTGTCATAAACAATAAGTAGGACACAGCTTAATGGGCTAATTAATAGGCTGTCAGAAAGCTGCATGTGACAGTGGAGAACGTGTGCGTTGAATGATTGCTCCAAACACAGCCATGGCACTGCAGTAAGCACATTAAAGAAGAATCTGTCACTGAGCTCATGGGTGAGTACACCATTCACCCCCAACTGACAAATGATGGCAGGCTGTTCATATGTACACATGAGCTCAGCTCCGCGTGGCTTTCAATTAGAACAGTCAGGAACATGCACTCAGCACCCCATTGAGATAAAGGTAGGCAAACAAATCAGTATGCATGGAGGAGAGCAACCTTCTGAAATAACCCCTGGTTTTGCGTCGTGGCTCTCACACTCACATACATTTTGCATCTTGACAAAAGAAGTTGTCATAAGGAGATTGGAAGGGGAAGGTGGCAAAAAATAAAGACTTAAAGTCATGATTTTTTAAACCGAAGCCCAAGATCATTTGGAAAGTATAACTACTGTAGCAGTGACTATGCTTTAGCCCAACGCTTGCAAAAGCTAAAGGCTGAATGTAAAACTGAGGGAATCTCCTGAAAAGAGAGGTGTCCATTCTCTTGTAAGCAAATTCTGGTGAGATTTCACTGAAATATGTGCTCACAAAAAGCATAAAAACAAATAGTCGTCTTATAATAGTTGTGTAATCATGGTGAATCCGTCATTTCCTTGAAGATTATCTGCAGTTCTGTTTGCAAAACAAGTCCTCTCATTGATATGTGTTCTTTTCGTTTTGATACCTCTGCTGGTACAAATAACCCTTATACATTCCTTATTTGAGCCTTTTTTCTGGACAAAAGTGACGTTTTGGGGATTGCAAGGTCATAAGGTGTCAGTGTTAGCTTGATAAAAGACACCAAAGAGAAAGGGACTAGAAATGAATTTGTGTCCGAGAAACAAACTGCAACAGGGAAACTTCTCCACTAAGTTTAAGAACTTTGACTTTTTATGTTCATCATCTACTGCCATTTTTTCAGACCCACAAAAGCATGAAGAAATAAATGATCAATCTTCCAAGAGTGTATCAAGGGTCTGTAAAACTAAACAAAAATACTTTGTGCCTAAAGGAGCAGAAGAAAATTCCTGAAGCTAAAGAAAATAACCAAAACAATTTTTTTTTTTCAAGAGGCCAAAACCAAATGAAAACATGTGGCATGCTCAGAAAATAGGACTCCTTTGTGTGAGAGCACAAACACATACTGTGACAGACACACATCGATTCATAGTGAACACCACTAAGTATATCCCACACTTGGATAATTGTCACCGCTGTTTCTCAAAAGACAACATATCCCCGAGCTTTAGAATTAGCATACTCATTATTTAACTGGGGAGCATCTGGCTAATTGGCAAATAAAATGCTTTCAATAATGTTCACACAAGAAGCAGAATTTGATTAAACTGAATCTGGGGAAAATACCAACAAAGAAATGAATATAAATGAGCATATAGGGGCAAAAATAACTTTTGGGACACAAACAGAGTGACAGCCTCAGCCATAAACTGCTACTCTGCAGATGTAGTAACTTAGCTGTGTTTCTCTGGAAATAAAGAAGTTCAATCCCAACTCAAAATTATTAAGACATGAAGACAGTAATTTCCCATCTGCTAATGTGAATTTTCGAAAAGGAGAAGGAGTATATCACTGCAATGTTCTGGGGAATGTAGTCTAGTTTTAATGGACTTCCGAAGCCAACAAAGAAATGTCAGCTTTCTAAATCAGAATGGATGCAGGAGAGGTTTAGATATGCTTGTAAAATTGTCCCAAAATTCTCATCTCTGCTCTTTCAACTAATGACACACACTTGCAGGTCTTAAATCAGCATCTGTTTGAATTCGGTTGAGGATATTAAACTTTGATGGGTTCCTGCTTTCACTCGTTCCTGGTGTTCCTTAGTAGGAACAAGACAGAGTGAATTCAATATGTGCACCCAACAGATTGCCAGAAAAAATGACTCAAAAGCAGCTCGAGGAGTGAATGAATTTGGCAATTTTCGCTATGTGTAATACACAACAACGGTTGAATTGGTCAGCAGGATAGCATAAAAGAGTAATGAATATATATATATATACACTGAGAAAAAAATTACCTATAACAGCAGGTTTTTTCAGTTGACCGGAAACAAATATGAATGTGTGCCTGTCTCTTCTGAAGAAGAGACTCTTTAAGGACTGTCCTTCTACCTGAAACATACCCTGCTGGTGTGTGTTCATTCAGACAGTTTTAAACAAATATTATATAAATAGCTGTTGTTGGAGTTTGGAGTTTGATGCGGTAATGAGCCATAGCGTTTAAATGTATGATCAGTGTTTCAGTCAAAGTGGACCTAAAGAAGAGACGGTGAGGTTTTGTTGCAATTCCAATCATTGATGGAGATAATATTTTATTAGCATAATGGTGAATCCAAAAGAAAATCATGACATCTGTCTCCTATGAAAAGAATAATCTCAAAATAAAACGTTTCAGTTTCAATAATATTTAATTTTCTGGGAAGACCATGGCCATAGACTACTAAAATGTATGAAAAGCCCATTAAGGGAAACCATAAGTACCTTCATAAATGAGTAGAGCTTGTTGAAACTGTAACTATCTAAAACTGCCTGAATTTGAAATGCTTTATCATAAACTCCAGTGACCCAGTTTATTCAAGTACAATTTACTTTTAAGGGAGATCTAACATGATAAAGTGCTCTGGTTTTTCTTCTGTTGTTTTTTGTGTAATAGTTTTCCACTTTGCATTTAATTTCTAAAGAGGAACTGTCGGAGGAACACTGAGTTAGTTTGACTGCAGAGATCCTTTTAGTTGGCAACTTCACAAAACTTGTTTTCATACAATCACTGGCCCTGCTGTCCCTGCTGAGATTGCAGAAGATGAAAATGTGTCCACAGTCATTCCATTGGTTTTACATGCTCTTTTTCTCTGCTGCTGGTGTTGTTGGTGTTGATAATAGCGTTTGTTGCTGAATGAAAAAGAAGGGGGAGTCAAAGCAGGCCCCTACAGCTGTGCCACAGTGGCCTGACAACAATCAGTATCCTGGGCAGCTATGGTGCAGTGCAACAATTGTCTGAAGAAAACAGAAATGAGTCAAGAGAACACAATCTCTTTATTTCTGATTAGCATTGGAAACGAGCTGCACTATCGGGCCCACAGAGGGCTTCGAGGGAAACTATAATTGAGAGGGTCTGTTGATAACATATGTATCAGCGTTACAACATGGGTATTTGCATGCAGGGCTGATGTTTCTGTGCAAAAGAGGAATGCTGTACCCTTTGAAGACCACAACCATTTGTTAAAATGGTAACTTCAGCACTCTCTTGCTGTCAAAATCATATTATATTGGCTACTGTTGACTCACCAGGAGACAAAATAACTGCTTTATCAAGGAAAAGGGAGTAGAATTTCAGTTTTCCACTCATTCTTGGTTTCACCTCTCTGTTAATGAGCTGTCGCTTCTCCGTTGGTATCAACACCGCAGCCTGTTTAATTATTCATACAGATCCCACTCTTTTCTTTATTGTTGTCTGGGTATTTTCTTCCCTTGCTTTTTTAGCCTGGAGGCGTGATGAAACACTGCCTGAGCTGGACTTTGTACTATGTTTGAGTGTATTTGCTGTGCATAACCTTCTTGACAAGAGGGTAAGGGGAGCCAATTTGAGACTCATCCTATTAAAACATTGCATTTCTGTTGTGGGGAATAATGAAATGTGGGAGCAGGTATTAGCTCTGCAAATACTCTGATATGGTTTTTGGGACAAAGTGGGCCATGGATGGTAGCTTTGATGGCTGTTATGGCATGGAAACAAGAAATGAATAAATAACTATACCACAGGAGGAGGCCCAGATTCACATCAGTTTATACATGGTATATCCTCTCATGATCATCTGTATCCAAAAGCATTCTTACACAACCTCCTCATCTTCCTCCTCCTCCTCCTTCTTCCCTTACATTTCTCCCTTCCACCTCCAACACCCTCTTTTAAATTTCTTTTGTTTCCATAGAAACAAGGCCTTGTCCCATGTTTTCTGCTCTCGTGGCAGCTGCCTTCCCCCCTGGATAGGCTTCTGGAAAGAGTATCATTCCTTCTAAACAAGCAGCAGCAGCCTGCAGCTAATAATAAGTAGCACAGATACATCGGTCAAACATGAGCCACAATGTGCTGTAGCTAAACACAACTGAACAATGTGTTGCCTCTCTCACAAAGCAGAGAAGTCAGACTAAAGTAAATCATTAAGAAAAGGATTCTTCATGCTTCCTGTGTGATTGAGCTGGTTTTTAAATGGCAGGTCAGTTACAAATACATTGTACTGTAGATTTTTACTGGTTTCTGTTAAGTCTTAAAGAAACCAATGTGATTGTGGCAATTCAAAAACAGCAGATACCATCGAAATTTGAGGGGTAATTGATAGTCTCTTTGATACTAATCAAGCTGAAGTTTGAAATCAATAGATGGAACTAATGGGAAAAACAGTTCATAATAGAGCTGAAAGGAAGTGAGTTGTTCTGCTTAAATTTGTGTGTGTATTTTCTAAAAAAAATATTCACTTTTTATTAAGTTTTGAGAAATTCAAGAACCAGCAGCACATTTCCTGCGTGAACATTTGTCTAACACCACAAAGCCTTTTATTCTACTTGACTTATTTCACACTACATGGGTAGTTTTTTAGAATAATTTTAGCTCAAAGAGGTTCTCAGCCCATTCTTTGGGAAGTGCTGATTAATTAATGATTTCTTATTTCCACTGATAGGCCTGCGCCCTTTATCCAAAAAGGGCAACACTGCCACGAAAAGTTAATGGATGAGATTGAAGATGGGTTTTTGTGCTAAATTGATTCAAGAATATAGTTTGTGTGTTTTGTCACAAGATACAGATTGCTACTTTGATGGAAATTTTTTGCTTGTGGTTCGAATAATCAACGGCTCAAAAGAGGCCAAAGCAGCCTTGTGTACAGCACCACACAAATGTGCTGACATTTTGAGGTCAGATTGTGAACAAATCCACAGAAGAACTTAAAAGTTAACCACAAACAAAAAAAAAAGTAAAAAAGATCTTCTTTTTCATCTTTTGACCATGCAGTGTACTGAACATGACGGAGTGACTTTAAGGCATTGCTCCGTTTTGATATTTTGGACCTTTCTCTCTCTAACCTGTCCAGGGTCTCGACATCTCAGTTGAGGTAACATTACAACAAAAATGTATATTTCATATTATTCCTTTATAGTTTCAACTGATTGCAAAATAAGAAATAAATATCCCACTTTCACTCCTGTACAAAGCCATTGAGACATCTCTCATATCTTTCCATGACCCAGGCGTTCTAGTCTTGGCTCCTTGTACATCTGATAGTTAATTTTAAACTATATAAATATCACTGAAACAGGGCTGTTTCATGGCAGAGGTATGGTCAAGAAGAAGAACATCTTAGCTGAAGAGTCTACAAGTAAAGCTGATCCTATAATTTTTTAATGGAACTCCCAACAGTTTATGGAGAAAACATGGAGGAGAGAATCACCTGTTCTCTACCATTCCTCAGTCACACGTTGTGGTGGCACCATGCCGCGAGTGTCTTTCTTGGAAAGGGGCTGAAAAACGAGGAAAGTTAGAGGGAATGCATAAAGCAAAAATAACCTCATGTTGGAGGCTTAATTTTTTTCTAGAAATGCAATGATAAGAAATGTATTATGAAAGTCCAGACGAAGCAAGTGTCTGGACGTGAAAATTGTGGAGCAAGAATGACAAGACCTGAAAATGGACTTTATAGATGATCCCCACCCAACCAAGTTGAGCTTTCAATTTTTCTTTCAAGACTGGACATTCCTGAGAAAATCTGGGTCACTCCCAAAAGGATTTGATGCTGTTATCATGGTTTCTTTACCAAGCAGATATAGAACATTCATGGATATATAAGACTTTTACTTGTTTGGCAAAGAAAAAAAGTATTCCAAACATTGTTTTAAATGGATTAAATAGATTTAAGATTTTTTAAAGAATGTGATCAATCTATCCATCTAATGTGGGTAGATTGATCATCGCCAAATCTACTGAATTTAGTTTCAATCCAAATCATTAGACAATATAAGAACTTGGCACATCTAACAGTTAGAACAACAGCGATACGGAACCTTTGAAAAGAGGAGGGTGCTCTTTCTTACAAAAACAACTCAAACAATGCACATTTATTTATGCTGTTTCACCTTGTGCATTTTTTAAGGGCTAGAAATTAACAAACAACCTTCACTTCTTCTGTATGTAAATATAAAAGAGAAGGCCACTTCTTAGAGCGTATGAGGTAAGCTTGATGTGCTTACAGCTGAAAGGCCGTTTGATAAACCTGCTGCAATTACGCTTACAGGCTGATTGGTGTGGATTATTTGCTAAGCTGACACTTGTCAAAATAGAACATGCACGTCTGTCGGCAGTGCACAGTGGGGATTTAACCAGGTTATTAAAGCTTTCATCCATTTCAATTCAGCGCATGCTAAATGGATAACAACCAGAGAGATGGATTTCCATTTTATCCTAATACACTGGCTCATTCCAACGTTCCTTCCTCTGACGGTTCTCATTCCAAAACATTCATCTGCATCAAATATTTTTCTGCCATCATCTGTTAGTTTAATGTCATCTCACACTCTGAGCACTGACAGAAGTACGAGGCTGCTATTCAGTCAGGCAGCAATAAATATTTTCTGCAAAGGGGGCAACAGGGAAACATCCACATAATTAAAAGTGACTGTGAAATTAATTACTGCCTGCATAACCTGCTACCTGAATGATCTAATACTCTCATTTTGATGCATACACAGCATCAACCTTTAACCAATAGTATTTCAACCAAGGAATGCACGCGTTTGAGCAGGTAGTTCTTGTTTTGCTGGGTTTATCAATATATATTCATTTGTTTAAATATGTTTATGTTTAAAAAAAAAACATGTAATAACCTTAAAGTGCGAGGCAGCGATAATTTTTATATTGTTTTTTTTATTACAATTTGACTTTTATAGGGTTAGGGTTAAAAAAGGGTTAAAAATGCCTTTACTTCCTCACCAAGGCATAAAGCTGGCATCCAATTGGCTACCAAAACATAAAAAGCATGTGTAATGTCAAATAAGAAAACCACCTGTCTAATTTCCACCACTGATTAACTGTACCCCACCCCCCAGTAAAGTTCAATTTAAGACCTCATAGTTCACAATTCTCAGCTCATTCAATCAGTAATTTTATGACTCACTGGGGTAAATCGACTGTCCCAATCCACTTAAGGATGGAAAAAAATCATTAAAGAGTTTTGCATTTCTAAACAGAGAGTTAAACCAAAACAACATCGGGTTATGGGCTCGAAAAAAAAAAAATAGTATGATGCTGTGCTTCCGATGGGATTTATTTGCTTCCAGTTTAAACAGATGGGATATGGACACGCAGAACCTTCCAATGTAAATCACTTGAAGGTAGTCCTGCCCCCAAAAAACAGCTTCATGATTAACCTAGCACAGAGCGGTGTCAAACTCCAGTCCTCCAGGGCCGCTGTCCTGCAGGTTTTAGACATTTTCCGCTTTTGCACACCTGATTCTTATCAAATTGGATCTCCTCTGGACATTGTTGAACTTTGCACCGGTCTGCTAATGGCTCTTTGATGTGAATCAGGTGTGTTGAAACAGGGATAACTCTAAAACCTGCAGGACAGCGGCCCTCGAGGACAGGGGTTTGACACCCCTGACCTAGCATGTTAAAAAGTACCCACACATCAGCCTCATCAAAACCCTACTAATCAATTTGACAGGGTTTGTTATGTGGAAGCTTAAACTAAACCTCCCACAACACTGACCCCAGAAACCCCAGCGACCTCTGTCACCACTGCATCGCTCTCATTACGCCAGCTGTTTTCTCTGCAGAGCCATGGGCTCCTTCATTACTGGCCTCACCATGCTCACTGGCAAACCCCCCAAGACTCGTTATCGATAGCCCTGCACTGAGCCACACAGCCGATTGGAAAGGCTTGCTGCTGAGGCTCAGTGGAAGTGCAAGGGTGGGTGGGGAGAATTCAATAGAGCCTTGTGGCACCACTAAATCTGATCCAGCCACTGCAACTTATGCCTCAGTCTGATAGAAACAATTTATTGGGAGGGAGACTTTCCCACTCTCCTGTGATGTGGGGATGAGAGGGACTGTAAACACTAGCCTCCACTTGTGACTGTTGAAGATAACGGTGGCAGAAGGTTATCTGTGCTGCAATGGAAATGATGTATGCATGGCAAACATGGGAGAAAGGGATACTACTGAATCGTCCCCCTTCACTCCCTGATGTCAAAACGACTGGTTCTCTCATTTTACTGATTTGATCTTTTTGAAATAAATATCTGTGGCAACACTGAGGTGAGTGTCTGTGGTAGTCTAGGTGAACTTTGAACAAACTCTTCTGTCACCCTACCTGATATGTACAGATGTAAACGTCTATCCCATAGAGGCTGTCCTTAAAGTGGACTGATACAGGATTTATTAATGCATGATGCACTTGATACATGACAGGAGAGGAACACGAGCAAGAGCCTTTTTTCATGAGGGATGATTATGTTTAGTAAAGCAACATTTATCAACCACTACATTCCAGTCTGCCACTCAACAGAGAAAACACAAGAGCAACAATGCAAGACAAAGGGTGCACTGTGAAGCCAGACTCCTTGGACAGAACACACAGAGACACAGGAAGGACATGTAAACTCCTCAGAGAAAGGTGAGAAAGGACTCGATCCGGTAACTCTCTTGCTGTGGGATAATGATGCCAAGTACCACACCACTGTGCCTTTCCTAGTACAGTGTCAATAAATGTTAGTCTTGCTTCTAGAATACTATGTTAACCTTATAACTTTTATCAAAAAGATTCTTCAAGCCTGTGTAGTCATTGTCTCTTGCTATTCGTGGCATATCCTCAGTCTTTCAACCACTGTCATGATGCCACAGAGAAAACCCTAAGTTAATATGTTAAGTGTTGTGTTTGATTTTGTGCTATAAATCTGTATACAGTAACTGTCATATACTCCCTGATAAGGTGCTCAGGGCGGGAAGTAGACACTTTTCATTCGCCCTACTAGAAGTGTACATTGACATAGAGTGGTTTCTAATCATATTCTAAGGTGATATTCATGTAAAGCGATGCTCTAAACTCTTACAAAAAGGCAAATGCATTCATAAAACCCCTGTGGACATCTCAAGTGGTCCTTAACAACAGGCTGCTCAATGCTGATTACAGGCTCTCCACAAGCTACCTCCATCGTTTTCATGTGTTAAACATTTGTGTCCTTTCCTGCCATGCTCCTCCTTAAAGCTACCACTGGGCTCTTGGTTGTGTTTACTTCTGTGCTCATTGACTAAAGCAGTGTAATGGCCTGAAGACAAAGGGAACTATGCCCCTTGTTAAGGCTGTTCTGCTTGGTGACAGCCTTCTGGCAAGCATAATCAGCTTCTCTAGCGGCTAGCTTTGACTGTGTGTCCTCTGGCTGAGAGCAACTGTAAGGTGGATGATGGAGGAAAACAAAGAGTGCTGGGGGGAACACACTTCAGTGTATGTGCCACTGAACAGTATTGCGGCCTTCATGAAGCTATATGCATAAATACATACTCTATGTGCAGACACACAAACAAGCTGCTTGCCCCTTTCACCCCAATTTCTGTCATGGGGCTGCCTTTCCTTGCAGAATTTGCTGCATCGATCTATCCAGACTGACTGGAGTAAATGTACTCTTCACAATCTGTCTCCTTGCTTCTAATTTCCATTTGAACGATTGGCCGGCATGGTTGGAGTGTCGCCAAAAGGCTAAGTCCACAGGGAGGGACTCTATTGTCTAGTACTTTATTTATTTCTCTCTGGGCCAGAAAACTACCCCCTCCTCTCCAGCCACCACCCTGTATCACAGTGGGCAGCAGCAGAAGAAGAATGAACACGAGTCAAGAAGAGGGAGCTATTTACCATGACCATATGTATTGGTTTCTGTCTTGCACAGACTATTGGAGTTATAGCTGTTTCAGTGGTACTTCAACAGTGATTGGCCTTTGTCAGCTGCACTGGTGACTGTTAAACCGTCTGTGCTATTGAAATTAGGCTAAGAAAGCACAAGAAGTGGCACAATTTGTTGCTTGCAGGGTCCAGATTCATTGGGGATACTAAAAGTGTCTGATGTTGCAATTTTTGTCTCACAAATTTACATTCTGTACCTAGATACAGCTACAACTACCCAATGACTCGTATATTTCCTTTTATAATGGTGATTAATAGTCCGCTGTTTTAAACTTTTCTAGTGTTTTCCCTGACATGTGCTAAAACAAAGTAGGAGAAAATGAAAGTAACTTTTTGAGGGCAACAACTTAATCAAACATTAGTTCCATTTTTAATTTAAATGAGTTTTTGTTGTTTTCTTGTTGCTCTTCAGGAATACTTGTAGAATTTTTGCATGCTTAGATCAGCATATACTCATGTAAGTACTATGAAAGACCTGCCACTCGATATATGATCTACTAATGTGATGGTGGCTTTAACTCAAAGAGATAGAGGTTTGTCCAGTCACTGAATGGTAGTCGGGCCCCTTCTCTTGCCCATATGTTTCCATAATCAGTGTGTCCATGTGTGTATGACAAAAACATATTCAATGTTGTTCAGATTTAAAACAGCACATGTGCCTTGTACTGTAAAACTGACATTTATCAATAAAGTTAAGTTAACAATGTTGTGAATATAAAGTATTAAAAAACAGGAATGGATTGTACTTATTGAAATTTAAAGAAACCATGAAATGCTAACATTACATAAGAGAAATTAATGACAAAGTAAAGTTCTTTCACATAACTGGTAAAGCATCTGTTTCAAACAATCTTTGCTGACATAAAAGGAAGAAAACAAACGTGTGTTGTGTATGTCTATAAACAAACCAGGCTATGAATACCCCTTAAAGCTAAAGGAAGCTATACATTGAGATAAGGAGTTCTTTTGGAATCTATAATAGACTTCATTGGAAATTCAAAGCTGAAGGAGTGTGTCAGTGGTTATTATGAAAAGTACCAGTGACACAAACAAGTTCCTTATGAGTCAAAGAGTTTGCTGCAAGTATCAATCACAGATACTGCAGTGTAAAACAAAAGGTAAAAATACTCACTGCATCACTGAAGAAAATTATGTCCAAATAAGGGAACTTAGATGCATGAAAGTATGAATCAACTGAGAGAAAAAAGACGGGAAAAGACAGTTAGAAAAAGAAGATATTGGTAAAGTTTTTTTCTAACAGCCCCCATGACCATGCAGGGCCATCTGCCTGCAAAACACTGCAGGACCAGCACTGCCTGCAGACGTGCCTGTCTGCCTCTGGCTCTGCCAGAACCTCATCCATCTGCAGCGACCTAACAGTACACCTGTCTGCTGAGAAAGTCCCTACATGGCTCAGGCTTGGCTCAATTACATCCTCAGTGGACGTGTGTGTCTGTTACGTGTCACGGTGTGTATGCATGGGCATACTTCAGGTATAATTATGCAGATTTGTGCTTCTGTGCATGTAAATAAAAGTGATTCCCGGATGTGTGCGTGTCAAAGAGAGACAGCCCTCAAATGAGTGAGCCGGGGACATTAGCTGTCTATGAAATATAAAGAGGGGCAACCTCATGTTCACTGTCCTTCGCAGTCAGACAGCACTAAGCAGGCAACAGATGGCCTGCTGGCATAATAAGCTGTATAATGGCCCCACACAAAGACACACCATTGGCACAGAGATAGAGAGCCCATGTTACTGCTTCCCAAATCTAAAAAGAATAGATGGTTGAAAAAAATTAGAGGATGTGCAGATTTCCTGCAGCTGCAGGAAATAACTTAAAGATTAACTGAGCACCCGAGTAGACTTTCCTCATAGACCAATCACCAGAGAGAACACTTTTGCTTCAAAGTCTAAACATGGAAACTCTTAGAGGACGAAAAACAAAACAAAAACTGAGCAGTGCACCTAAACGTGACTAATTAATTAACATTCTGATTCTTGCAAAATCATCAAAACGCAACACTATTTCTAATTTATATTATTAGTTTGCAATAATACAAAAACTATTTAAAGGGCTTGAAGTGGTAAAATAGGAAAAGTACACACGGGTTTAACAATATAACAATCATATCAGCTTTGCTACAGATATCTTACATATCTAAAAAAAAAAAGAGCTTCCTATGGAAATAAACAATGGTTTTCATTCAACTGTCATGTTTTAAACATGGAAAATCATAAATCCTCTGGAGTCATCAGAAAGTGTGTTCTTATCTGTCACGATTACAAAAAATGTCCTGACTGAGGTAACGTTTTTGCTTCTGTGAGTGCAACAACCTGAATCTGATATTTTCTGACTGTTAATAATGATGAGCAGGAACGTTGGATGGCAGAAAAGCAGCCCGCATGGTCCCCACTGTTGGACATTGTAGACTTCCTCTACAATGTGGAGAAAAATGTTTTTCTTTTCTTTTGGATGAGGTGGTGGGAAAATATACAGTTCTATTTAAAATATCCACTGAATATAATCCCCAATGTTCAGAGGTAGATCCATGTTAAGTTTACTGAACCTAGCGCTCAACACAAATTCTAATTATCAAAAGAATAACGAACAAAAACACATCAGACCAATGTCTTTCTTTCGTATTTTGCATGTTTTGTGAGTCTCCACAATTGCTCCTCTGAGGTCCTGTCATGTTGCACTATTGATATTCGTTCAGTTATGTTTTTACTGTTTTGAGCATAATAGTTAATCCTTGAATGATTTTATCTTGTCTTTCAATTATGGTGATAAAAGTTGTTGAAAACGTAGCACAGACCTTCTCTGCCAACATCAAGAAAGCCATATACGGTATATAGTTATGTATGGCTTTCTATGTATCAATGTAACTGGAAATTTTACGTTTTCCAGCCAGGACTATAAATGATTATTGAGTGATAAATAAATGCATAGTGAAAGTAAAGAAAATAATTGTCTGGATGTCTGAACTTTAATTGGAAGTGTTTTTCTTCATTTGAAACTGATGAAACTAAGTGAATAACCACTGGAAAAATCCTAGAACAAATCGAGAGGCTAGAAAGATTTGATTAGGTGCTTTATGTAGCAGCTCTGAAACATTTTTGATTTATTGGATTTACTGGTCATCAACAGCACTAGCTTTAAAAGTTCAGAGAAATTCACACAAAATGTAGACAGAATTGAATTTGAACTAGAAAGCAAATTATTTCAGTACTACAAGCAAACAGATCAGAAATGATCATAAATACACAAAAGTGTCAAACATCTTCATGTATCACTACTCAAATCTATAAGTATCTTAATTATTTCTATGTAACCTCCAATTTCAAATAGTACTTATTGGAATCCTGTGTGCATTATTTCTTTCCCCTACAATTTCAAGGCTCAATGCAGGACTAATAAGTTTATTAAAATGATTCTTTCTTCGACCTGTAAAGCCCATATGAGGCAGTGAGGCCTCTGCGCCTACAAATTTCCACCTTTTAGATTTCATTCATTAAAGACCAGGCTGGGACACAAGCATATCCAGCACACCCCTGCAGAGCAGAGCTGAGTCACAAATGTGATGCTTTCTGACCAGAATGCACCCCACATGCAGAGTGCAACCTTGCTTTGAAATGCTGAAACACCCCACTGGCCATTAACTGCAAGCCTTTCCTGTGAGTCATTAACATGTGGGGGCCTCTCATACGTTCACCTCACTGACTTAATTCAAGAACTCCAGTGAATGTATATAACTTGATGATGGGGCCAAGGCAGAAAAATAGCAATCGTGAGGTTCCTGAATTTTGGAAAATCTGTATTGACGTGTGTGTCGACTTAATGATCTGATTATGTAATGACTTTGAGATAGAACACTAGTAATTCTCAGTGTAAGCTGCAGATTGTCAGTAGGACACTGATCAGTTTGGAGCCACTGATACAGTAGAGTGTTAGCTATGCACTATCCAGCATCGTATCACACTGTCTGCATGCACATTAAATATGTTCCAGAATACAACGGAGGGCAACTTTTTGGAAATTAAACAGCTCTTTAGGGCCGCGGAATCTACATTTAAATATCACAAATGATGAGTCTGTTCTTCCCCAACATTGGTTAGAATAAGTATGCTTGCAGAAACACCACCAAATACAAAGTGAAATGTTGCGAAAACCACCTCAGGAAAGCAAAGACAATCTAACAACACTCACTAAATATCCGGGAGCTGAGGAGTCTAGGGGCCGAGCCTTTTTGGAGAGCAATGTTACCTCTTCCTTTTCCGATACAGATTTTTAGCTGATCAAAAGTCCTGCTGGTAAATGGTTGATACAACAGATGGGCAGTTCAGCACCTGTTTTATTCTACTTTGTGCAAACTGTTCATTGTCTTGCGAAAATATACAAGATCACAGCAACTTAATGTCTTGCCTAACCCTAACCTCTATATATTCATATAATAATTTTGTAGTGTATTTCTTCTGTAAAACATATCAAATTACAGATAGTAAAAAAGGTCTGGGTTGTAATGCTTAAATAGTTTGGCGGTAATTCAATTACATAAATAGATAATGATTGACTGAATAATTAGATATATTTGAAAAACTAACATTTATTTAAGCTTCTAATGTCTTGAAATCAGAAAGTTTAATTAAAAAATTGTTCTACCATTAAGTTTTGCCTTAGACTGAACTGAGGGAAAGCCTTGAATAAGAGCCCTTGAGGAGAACTACTTAAGTGCAGATATGGACAAGTTTCCTGATGTAAAACCATGACAATTTTATGATAAGACAGAAAATAACTGACTGACAGAGGTGCGAGGATTAATTTAATCAACAGATTCTTCATTACAAGTCTGCTTGTGACTATCATTTAGGCCCCACAGCTGCTACAAATATGCACATGTTAATGACTCATTCATATCTGACAGTCTGGTTAATTTGTCATTAACAGAGATGATGGTGCATGTCAACTGAATATGAAATCTCTCTGTACTGAGCTGCTGTGAGCCAAGTAAACGCTGAGAAAGTGTTCGGAGTTGAGAGATACAAATATTTAAAGAAACATGAACCCAGATCTCCATTTTGGTGTCAAAAGCCACTGCTGATGGTACCCCTGGATCCAGTCCAGAATCATGGGTGGGCCAAAGCTCGACATGGTGTGATGTAAGAACTGATTTGTTCAATGACGCAAGACAGTGAAGGTGATTGGATCAACAGAGCATGAGATCCAGTTCGATTGGGTGAAGTGACCACCAGCTGAATTCAGAGGACACAGCTGCTTTAAACGCTCACTACGCTCCATCCTAAGACTGAGACGACACAAGCACACTAAAACACAAAAAACACACATGTGAAGGGAGAAAACTCACATGCTGGTGAACCTCATATGTTGTACCATACTGCTTTGCCCAGAGGGAGACATTACCATTTAGAGTAGGGGGAACAATCCAACATTGCCAGACAGAGTCATGGCTCATGTGGTGGCCAGACTCTTTTCTTAGGAAATGACTCTTCTTGGCCACCACCTGCTGGCCCTCTCTGCTCTGATGCCAGTCAAATTCAAGTCAGTATACAATCTATTGTGAAGCCTCTCCTATTTTGAGAGAAAGTTAAATCCTTGCTTCTCAGGTTAATTCACCTTTGTAAAAATTCTAGAGAGCGTCACATATGTGCCTTCATCCCAAAGCCACTTGTGACTACGTTGAGATTGTAAAACCGACTGTTTATATCCAGCTTTCATCTTTAGTCTGATTCTTTTGCCTCAGCCTCTGTGGACTAAATTATCTTTAGTCCACATAAGATGAAATGGTTTCTGAATAATATTCATATATGTTTATCTCTTTTCATGACAGATCTTTACCTGCATTTGAGTATGACAGGCTAACTTCATTCATAGAAATTGATTTCTGGATGTGTTTCAAATACATAATGGAGTGAATGATAGGACACAGCAATTCAACAGCCTACCTATGAAATAGTGATTCACTACAGGTTAAAAGTAAATTAAGTCTTTTAAACTGATTTTGAACTCTGGGTTTATGAATTTCCGCACTGTGTAAACCTGAAAAAGCTGAATCAAATTGAAGCAAAGTTTAAGTTGGGTAACACTCATTTTTCTTCCACTGCAGCGCACAAACCCACATACCATAAAACTAAGATCACGCATAGTTCTTTCTTTCCGCCTCTATTTAAATTCTTTCGAGTGCTGAGCAGGTGCACACATTCATATGAATAAACAGCATACAAAGTGTGAGCTTGTAGCCTGTACACTTCAGCCAGCTATTTGGCCAGCGCGAGGACTGAATGAAAATGCTGAGGGAGAAAGAGCTGCCCCGTGCAGTCTCTCCGTCTGCTTCGTCCTTATCAGTGGCAGGGAGCTGGTGGAAGGCAATGGTTGCCCGTCACGGCTCTTTGGTCTGCCAGAGATGGCCATTATCACTTGCGCTCCGTAGCTTTCTAAGCCACTATCTGCACTCCACATGGTTCCTCTTTATGTACTGAGGGACATTTCTCAGAAGTGTGAGCATGGTCGCAGAGAGGAAGGCATCAAGGATCGAAGCTGGCTTTACAATAATGGTTCTCAACACAGAGATCAATACAGGCTGAGAAAAAGAGATGGCGGAAGCTCGTTCTGGGCTAAGGCTCACAGACACACTCACTACAGCGTCAATGGCTGAGTTATGTCTCTGACTGTTACTTTGTTACAAAATTCAGATAAAGGTTTGTCAAAATTTAAGTTGAACAAGATTTTCAAGGTGCAAAACAGATTTGTTTATTATCATCCCTTACTACAAAAAGTGTAAAGATTATCCTTTTTTTTTAACAAGAACTGTTCCCAAACAAGAAGAAACAGCCACCTCTGCCAAAACAAGGCTAACTCTTTAGCTGCTGATTACACTAGAACACAAGTCAAGGAACGAGGACTGATTCATTTTCAGGATGTGTTGGTTATTGGGTTATACACCAGGGTTGAAAAGGCATAAACTCTGGAAAAGGGATAAAAGGGGATAATTTATCTACAGTTTAGGTTTCTGTTTCATCCTTAAGATTGATATTTGGAGGTATAATACACATATTTTTAAACAATTTAAACAGGATCCTATTTGATGGAAAGAGGCCCTGTTCCTATTTTTCCTATCTAAATCACAGAGCCCAAACACTTTTTAGTGAGGAAGCTAATTTCTATGGTTTAAATACAAAATGCTGTTCTTCTTAGGAACGACCTACAGCCGGTAGTAGTAGTAAATTAATAGTTATATCCCCCTGTCATTCATTCAAGAAACCACACGTTGAGATAAAAAAATAAATCTAACTCCCACCTACAGGGCTGTGAATCCATATTTTTAAGGCTGAAAAAAGTGGCTGAATAAGAAAGCTTCTTTCTGTCATCCTCAGTTGACAATCTACCCATCGTGACCAAGAGGTTTCTGCTAAATCACTAAAAGGTTACATCTAAAATTCTGTAACTGAATTATTAAACAGAATCAAATCAAGTGACATTTATTTACCTGGAAAAATTACTGTTTAATGCTGTGACAATGTATCAAGATACAGAGGAGAAAAGATGGGAAAATTTCCAAGGGATACGGATTTTTTTGAGTGCAAAAGATCAAAAGCGGTTAAGGAATCAACCACCACGCAGCCAAAAAACCGACAGGGCCACCCCAGGGACTGCAGTACTGCAGTATTACTTTTTTGGCTTTCTATTTTATAGACAATATAAGCAAAAAGCAAATATTTTTCTTTTGGCTGTGTTTTCCAGTTGCATGTTTTATTAAAAAAAATTTGATTAAACAAAAAAATACCGTGGGGGGGCCGTGGTGCTCAGCTCCAGGAGGAGAGGAGTGGGGAAGGCTCAGGGGAGCAGCACCAGGGGACATGATTAACACCCCTGGAATTAGTTGGCTAATAACTCCACCCTTGTTAAAACAGTAGCATGCTGGTCCAGCTCCGAGAGTATGTGTGTGTGTGTGTGTACATTTGTGAAATAAAGGTCATGACCAGAAACTCCTGGGTCTGTGAGTCTGTTGAGGCCCTCACGGTGGCTAATACTGCCACAGATACATATCTATCCATGACCACCCTATGGGTGCTTGTATTTAGAGTCAATTGTTATTAAGTTTGGATTGTCCAAACATACCAATTCAGTCACCAACCACTTTTTCATTTCTATTGACCAGCCAGGTTTCCATTGCTAAGAGAAAGCTACAGTCATCGATTTGTGGCTTAACTCCCAAACACAGCTAGATACACAAGCATAAAAGTGAAAGAGCAAATGAGGGGATGTAGGTGCATCAATAGCTTTGTTTATCGAGTCGCCGATTAGCTTCAGAATTTTAAACTTGGTCAGGAGCTGCACTTGATTTTGAATTCAAGTTAAGAGCAGTCTCTCATTTCCATTTGGCCCCCTGAATTCCAAACCAACGATAAGGAGGAAGGGAGCAGTCATATCTTGTGCAAACAAACAGACAAAATCCTTGACAGTTCCCTGCACTACACAACATGCATGTAAAAGCCAGCAAATGAATCCTGGATTATCTCTTTCATGAGGCGCAGGATGTGAAATCTGGTGCTAGACGTGATGCATAACAAATCAAAGCTACTTCATATAAACACCTACACTAACTCAATCACTCCAGATTGTTAAGTCTTTTACAGTCAGATGTAGTAAGGGACAAAGATTTTCAATGCCTCATCTGTTTAAAAATGGGGAAAGCCACTGTATGTAATGTAATTAGAATTCTTCTGGCTTTGTCAATTCATTTTTGTATACCTTTATTGAAACTTTTGGGTGATCCACTGATACACTGTGACAGCTATATCTGCTGTCACAACATACACATAATTTCAGAAATGCACGGTACATATTCATGATGTGTCACTGAACCTCTGCATCTTTCTAATTAGCTAAATTTACCAATCAAGTAACCTTCCAAATAGCAGGAGTTCCACTTTGCCCCAATATTCTCACAAGCTTCACCTGCATTGTTTGTTTCACTAATCAGCTGTTTCCAAAAGTGTGGGTTTGTTAATGTAAAGCTAATCTCTGTGACACGGAGGGACATTTCTGCTTTTTACCCATTGTGCTATTTTTTTCTCCCTCCATACTATTGTATAGGCATTGTGTTGTGTTTGCATAAATCCTCCATTTTTTTCACCTTCACAGCAGCATTATTCAGGTGTTGATATTCAGGGTAGAGGGCAGTCATGCTCTCCGTAAAACCATTAAAAGTGAGTTGAAAAAACAAAGCATGTCATAGGTTGTGTGTGCATGTTTCTGGAGATTAGGCGGTATTTACGGATGGGGTGCGAGTGTACAGGCTGTGTACTCAGTTCCTTCGGGTGCACCTTTCCGTTCCTCCTCCTAAAGCTGTGCAGCAGCTTTTTTTTTCTTTTCTTTTTTTTGTCAATGTGGTGTCACTAAGGAAATAGAAATGCTGGGAAGAAGACTGCTAAATAAACTAATAATGTGTCAAAACACTGTACCATGGATCATAAAAAGAATCCAGTGGAACAGGCGGGTCCATGGCTGTGAGTGGAGTAGAGTATGACTGATTTGTCAATAGAACTGTATTATAGTATCATTATAGTCAAGAAATTCGTGTGAGGGCTTTTAACCATGTACAGTATCACTGTTGCCTGAGTTAAGCAGTCCTTGCTGCTCTGGAATCATGGAAGCAAAATAAAGTGCAAAGAAAAGCCACAGGCTCTACCCAAAATGTTTGACATTTGGAGAACAATTGACACAGCTTTCATAAAACAATATTTCCAAATCTGCTCCCATCCGTTATCCTCCCCTCAATTTAAAACAGGCACACAGCTATCACATGTATTAAGCACTGGACTAATATCTAATGCAAAATACAGGAAGTGATGATTCTTTTTTTATTTGGAATGTAGGGTTAAACACTTCATCAGCTATTCTTACTGTGTGACTATCAGACTATCAATGTCAGGATACAGATTAAAACGTACGAGGCACTTAAAAACAAACACATTAATCAAATTAAAAAGTCGGGTGTAGAACTACTTCACAAATAGTTATGCTGATTTCTGCAATAACAGCACAGAACATAATACAGTTATAGTCAGCACAAATGATTGTTGACACCTGAAAGAGACATTTACCTGAGACAAATGAAGTATCGGCTCAAAGAACTATCGCAAAACTTTTACCATCTCATCCAACAGAGATTGACCGGAAGTATTTACACAGTGACAGATTCTGAAAGTACAGCATAATTTTAATTTTTCTAATTCTATTTCTCAATTTTAGCTCCTAGAATTGGTTATTAAGTTGAGATATTACTGCCATTCATTTCAGCAAAACTTTTCCACATCATTATTACACACACAAACTGTCATTCCGACTCAAAGATTCAATACATTGTCTGACAGAACATAATTTCCCCTAAGAAACTGTTATGTTAAACAATTCAAGGTAAATATTGTTCAATAATTTAGACTTAACTTGGAAAAATCATGATATATAATAATCTTTGCTCATCTGGCCATGAATGAAATGTCAATAAAAATTCAGGTTTACCACATATGAGCAAACTTGCAGATGACACTGAAAAATGAATGAACATGAAGTGCAATGATTCATTATTTCTTTAATTATCTTAAGGGATAATGCTGACAAAGTCACGTGGAATCAATTGTTCTTTCATTTTGTCCAATTACCTATCCCTGTTTCCACAAAGATTAGTCTCCTCTTTTCCAAACTGAGACTTAATTTCAGAGACCCACAATGTCAGCAATCTTTCCCCATACGATACTCAGCTGATTTGAATAAACCATTACTCATTAGGAGTAAGTATAAATTTATCAGATACAAGGGGTCATGCGACTTCAGAAAGCTGCCAAAACAAAAAGCCTTAGAGTGTTAAGAAAAAGCAGCTGATTCAGCCTTCGTCAGTCAAGATAATGAAATCACTTGCTAATAGAGCTGTAATCTGGGGTGCCATGACCCATGTAACTGTGTCAAAGTCTACTTTTGTGGTGCATATTGACAGAAAGAGAGAGAGTATGAAGGCTTGAATTAGTCTGGAAAGAACTCGTTGGTAGTTAAACTACAGCCAAGGTCATGCATAATTTCCTATTGAGTGTAAATCTGTCGTAGCTTCATGTGTTTACTGTTCAATGAGGGCAGTTGTAACAGCAAGAAAAGTTATAGCTCAGCGTTTTCCCAAGAACACAGGAAAGAGATGACAAAACAATCTGGGAAAAAGGGGATGCTGTAAAATAACATGATAATGATTGTTGGACCAATGCATCATATTTAGGTCTTCTTTTGTCTGAATAATCTGTAATCATACAATTGTGCTATGGTTCACAGTGTAATAATTAAATATTACTCATCAACCAGGGCAGCAAGGAGTCTTCAGTCTAAATAGCAGGATCTCATATAATAATTCACATCTGCGCATTGTTTCTCAGGCTTACAATTCCCCGTGGCATCTTCCATCTGAAAGGGGGCTCAATTTTCCTTTTTGCACGGAGGAAATGTAGCACAGAGCTAGATATTAGCAGAGTCAGTGCTGAGCAAACGTAATTAAAGCAGCGGCAGTCGAGCTAATGCTGAGTTTAACACAATCCCCTTCACCAGTCTCCCACATGCTAATGTGATGGAATGTTTGTTGAGCTGTCCTTTATTGGCTCGTTAAAGACACAAGACCCTGTGAGGGCCAGGAGCAAGACAGACAGGAGGGTGGCCAGAGATGAGTGGAGAAACAGAGCTGGAGGGTAGTGGGAGGGATAACTGGTGAGAAAAAAGTGGGTCCTTTCAAACATAAAATAACAGGTAAAGTAAAAGTAAAAAGTGAAGAACTTTAACAGTGTTTTGTAGATGGTGGCAAAGCTCAAAGGCCAGATATGGAGAGTCTTTTTTTGGGTGCACTACTTTACGGCTTTGAATATTCTATATACTCCAAGACGTTTTCTTTCTTGAAAGGAATATTTAATCTTATCTGCTCATGAGTAAAAGTACTAATGTGAAGACATGAAAAAACAAAAAAACAAAACAAAAGCTGAATACTACCTTTCCTAAATCTCTCCCTTAGTGTTAATCTCATCCCATAACAGTTTTTAGTTACTCCTGTAGCAATGTCTCAAATATAGCTTTTGCATTACCCCACAGGAAGAAAATCCTCTAATATAGATCAGTTACATTCAGTGTGTGCTCTGTAAAATGCAGAATATCTAAGTGGCTAACTCACTAAAGTCAGAGAAATGTTTTTACATTAAACAAGGAAGTTTTTTTTATACAAACACTACCATGTATGTCTCATTTTTTTATATGTGTTGCTTAAATTGGGAAGGTTTATAAATTATATGAAAAATTTGGTTTATAATTAAATAATTGAATTAGAGTGTGTTTTTTCTGGGTTTTGAAGAGTTGTTTTTCTGTGTTTGTTATACCAGAACTTGACATGCTCAATTGTATCTCAAGCCTTACTGCTATAAATCAGAGTCCAAAGTCTCTATTAGTTTCATATTTGAATGACACTGAACCCCTGTGGTCTGCTTTTAAATTCAATGGAAGGCTTTCCAAAAAAAGTGAAGGAAATAATAAGTAAATACTGACTGACACACTGATAAAATGTCATCTCTATAATTTCAACAACTATGTGGCTTCTTTTCAAATAGATTAAAATGTTTATTCACTTTATATGTACAACAGATTATTCTTTACAAATAACATGCAGATTGGTCATGATTACATGTCTTGGGTAGCACATTTTGACAACTCAAGGAAAAACATAGGTTTAAGAGCCTTGTGAATAAACAAGGGAATGAATGATGGAATTGATTTATTTCAGAGGATTAAGTAATCAAATCAGTATACTGTGAATTTTCAATCGTAATTGTTAAAGGTTAAAACCCATCTTAATGCCAAATCCCTTGAGGAACTTTTCAAAATGGATATTTTTGACTTACAGCATGAATCGTGAAGGTGTAATTAATAATCTTGATAAAATACTTTAACTGACCCATCAACACACATCCGGCAGAAGCAGGTTTTGAAAAGGACACAAGGATTGCTAATGTTAGTTTGAATTATATTGCTGTAGCTATATAAAAAAGCTGCCCTGACAAAGTTTTATTACATGGTTCCCCAACAAAAATCTTAATCTGTGATTCACTATGCATAACACTATAAAACAGCGGTGGAAATGCTTGCAGCACATGTGTTACTAAATGTGATTCGAAGGAACAGAAAGATAGTGGCATTTTGCATGTGATTTTACCTCCTCAGGCATCAAGCTATGCCATTGTAGCCTGGATACAGAGAAAATGGATATTATTTTTAAGACTTTGAAAAATGCAAAACATGTGAACAAAGGAGCAGGTGCTGGCTGAAGGGGAATGTCACACAAATGTTATCATGAAACACTGATGCACAGCCATAAGTTCTCCAGAAAATCTACATGGAAAATCTTCAATGTGTATTCAGTTTTTTTCATGTAGCCCAGTGAAAAAAACAGACACAAGCACACTTGGCTGTTTATGGTTTGTGCTTATTGAGCTGATAATGAACTGAAGTTTTAATGGTGTAAACAAAGAAAAAAGGAGAATACAAATCAATAAAACCAAAGCACATTCATTCTATTCAGAACATCTATCCTGTGAATAAAAAAAATGGGACAGATTATTGCTGAGAATGCCTCAGCGAAAATACATGTAAGTGCTTTTGCTCAAAGAAATCAAACTGATAAATGACTCACCATCCTCTGGCTATCTTCTCTTCTTAAAAAGTGAAATGATAAAACATATGCTGGTATCTAAAACCCTGAGTTTCCTGAAGTTAATTTCAATACCCACTTTTCTTTGCACTAAATTTGTGCAAAGGTGGTGAAATAAACTTAATCTGTCATCCTTAAAGGGATAGCCTGGCTTTCAAAGAAGCCTTTAAAACCTCCTACTCTGGCACACTACATCCAGCATAATGACAACCTTTTTTTGGTGAATTTCTAGAATCAAATGATAGACAAAAACTGGCCATTCATTTTGTATTCATTCCTTGCCTTTTAATGTTCTGACTGAGATGATGAGGGCAGTCGCAGCTAATTACAAAAACAACATTCAGGACGTTCAAGGGGTCATGGTACAAAGATTCATAAAAATAGATATATGTGATTTCAATCTGAAAAGATTTATAAAAAGTTAGATAATAAAGTACATGTCAAATATGCGAATGTTTGCTCTTTGGTTGCTTAAACTTTGTACATTTGTAGAATTTATCATTAAGGTTTCCTGACTAATACTCTGAAGCACAACATTCTAATAATCTCTCTGCTGTGCTGTGTCCTAGATTTAGGGCAAACTGCAAAAGGACTTTCCATTTGTCAACTTTAGTCACTGGCTTGTTAGTTTGTGGAACATAAAATGTTTGTGGAGCAAGGATGTTTAAGGCTCCGACCTTCATGAACAGATTAGTGAACCAGCTTACCATGCTAATTTAGGCACTGGCAGGCATGAAATCTGTGACTATTGGTCTAAACACAAAACTACAACCACATGCAGCACAAAGAAAGCAAAGAAGTAGCAAGAAAGCCCGATTTGTAACAAAAACGTATCATGGCAAGTAGTAATGTGATGGCGAAAATATTGGTTCCAGAAATGCAAAAACGCCCCATAAGAGGTAAGTAAAAATGAATGCACAATGAGAAAAAAAACAAACTTACAACAACTCCAAGAGCCACTGTGTAGAAAACGACATATACAAATAATAACTGAATAGGGAATGTTGGATAGATTTGGCCAATTGGCACATTTGTTGTCACATTTATAGAAAAAGTGACCTCTTGCACTTGTTCTTTGGCACCATAGAGCCAACAGAATAGTTATTCTTTACAAAAAACAAATAAAACCCTATTAGATAACCTCTGTTTTTTTTCTATTCCCAGCAACAATCAGTGTTTTGTTTCTTGGCCCCTATTTCATGATCTGTCCAGACTCATCTAATTCACAGATGCTATTGTAGATAAAATATCTACAAAGATTTTTGAGATAAACAAACTAAAAGGTAAATCTGAGATTTTCTTTATTTCTCTCAGATATTTCAGTATTTTGACTCCTCTAAAGGCTGCATTGCCAAGGATATGGCATTGCTCTTATTTGTCAACGACACATAAGACGACAAATGCCGCTTGTATCCAGTTCAAGCTTTTCTATCCATCTTCCACACAACCTGATAAAACTGCATTCTAAGCTTAGTGGAATACTTAACAGATCTTGATGGAAATGAAAAAGTGCTTGAGCTAAGTGGTTTTGTCTCTCAAATTCAGGTAATACAGAGTTTTAAATTTAACATGCCAAAAAGTTTTTGAAAATATCAAATTTCCTTTGACAGGATAGAGGTAAAATCCTCTTAAGAGTCTGAGGAAGTAGAGGTCTTCCACGATGCTTATAAAGAATACAATGGAAGGCAAGTGACAGCAGGTAACGGGTTTTTATTTTTCTTCTAGACTCTAGACTGTTTATTCTTTCATGAGTGTTGGCTATTATCGGTGCAGCAGTGTTGTGTAATCCTGTTACAGTAGGCATACAGCATTAACTGTGTGACTTTAGAGACCTGGCTGTGCAGTACAGATGACGTGCTTTGATGATGTGCCTTTGATGTGCAAATCTATTGGCAATCCTGCAGATCCCCCCAGGTTCTGATAGCCTTTAACCATCACTAACATAAGTGGAAAGCAAAGAGGAGAAAAAAAGAAACCTGAACATCACAAGCAATCAATGGTATTTTCACGTAAAGATTAAAGTACGATCATCTTCGGACAGAAAAAAAGATCTGTGATGGAAACCACAGCAGATGTCAATTACTTTGAGTTGGAAGAGAATTTTCTCTAACCTGAGACATTTGGATTAGATCAGGAGGTGCTAAATGTTTTCACTGAAATTCTGCCCCAGTGAAGCTTATAAAGCTGAGTTCACATCGACCTGTCAAGGTTTTAAGAGTTTTTAATGTCCTTGATACCTGTTCTGTTTTGTAGAGTTTGCCACTTTGTGAATTCAGTTGTGTTACTTTCTTGTTAAATGTGGTATCCATTACCGCCCGCCTATAATACTGCTCTTTTTTTTATCACTCACAGTTTTTATGTTTTTCTGAGGATCTTCTATCATCATCACCATATTTAAAAAAAAATGGTGAAGACTTATTATGTCAGGAACACTTCACATTTTCAAATGTTGTCTTCAAACATAATTGTTTTCCTCCTTCCAACAGCTAATTCTCGTTAACCTCATGGATTATTCAGAAAAGCTTTCTCAAAAAGCTTCAACATATTCAGGTGCTGGGTGTCAATCTACATGGGAGGGACCTTTGGATATAATCACTGCTCATTTAGGCTGTGTGGGGATATTCCTCCATATCGCCAATGGCCAATGGAAACCACATCATAATGTAAAGTATGATTCAGTTTGATTAGACTCAATCTGATCTAGAAATGAGCTGCAATTCTTCCACAGCTCTCCATCATTAATAATCTTGATCAGATCACACATTGAAATGTATTAACATGTTAAATGCAGTACCCAGTCTACAGCTTAAAGCCAAAATATGAATGTATCATTACATATTAATGTAAATCAGATACAACTTACTTGATTATGGGAAAGTAAAAGGGATAAGTTCTGCTTTTCAACTTACAGTCAGACTCATTCCGAAAGAACATCAGTCACTCAAACACAGCCTTTTTTATCCTGTGGTTAATTCATTTGGCATGGTTTCAAATATGTGACAGTCCTATTGGTCGCACACCAACATATCACTACACAGGATGAAGTAAAGCATTCTTGTGTATTTACACAATAATCAAACTCCAATGTAAATAAATGCTGCTGTTGGCCACCTTTGCAGAGCACAGTGATTTCACACTCAGTGCTGTCAATATGGCAACAACCAGACCATTGGCATTCATTCACAAACTTCTTTTATATATTCAGCAAAAAAGCTCCCTTCCCAATCAGCTGGTATATCTATCAACTCAGTTATCTATTCACTTTTCAAAAGTTAACCATCTTTTGTCATCGACTCCTATTATAACAGGCACCATTGTGGAAGTCTTAAAAAATATATTTTCTAAATGAAGCTGTTAAAATATTAACCTTTTACCTCAGGCAACCCTTAACAGAGACATACTTCAGGAAGACAGCCATCTGTTTTAACAGTGACAGACTCAAATTTAGTGCGGCGCTCTTTTAAGCATATGCTCATAATCACAAGGCAAATATAATATATGGACATACAGTAGCGGAATATTACGCCATCAGTCAACTTGAAAGATTATTATTTATTTTTGTTATCATATTCAAAGTAGTTGTAAGGAATTATGGCTCAACTAGCATTGTGAAAAAATAAATTAATATTTATGAACAACTTTTAACAGTTGTTCATACATTTTAATCCTGACACAAGCATCATTCATTCAGTCCTGAACAAATCATAGAAAAGCTTACTTAACTACACATGAAACAAAAAATGAAAAGGCAGAATAGAATTAAAAGAAAAGGCTGTCATTCCAAAAATAAATTATAAAACAATAAAACAGGAAAAATGTACACTGAAACATAGGGACGCAAAGTTTGTCAATTCCATCAACTACCCTGCTCTGCATCTATTCCTGAATCATCAACTGCAAGTCTGAGCTCCACTTCTGCCTGTAAGGCATGAAAATGTCAAATAACATCAACTTTTTCTTTCAAGTGGTGAGAGTTAGGAAGAGTTAAGCGGAAAAGCGTAATCTCAGCATCAGCAAATATACCACATGAAAAGATTTCAACACTCCTCTCTCTGATAAAACTTCCAGATTGCAATCTGGTAAACCTGCTCAATTAAATCACATCCATTTCTGACTCGGACCACTTTCATGTACCATGATGTTGAAAATGGATTAGGGCTGGCTATAATGAATCCTCATGGCATCAGCATAGGTTTACATTAAACCAGGAGGGTGTGAGAAAGTGGGGTAGAGCTTCTGATTAATTTCACCCATGGAAGTGTTAATTGAATCATTCTAACTGCCAGTTTTTCTAACCTAGAAAAATCTAAGCCATCCTGTCTTAAGCAACCATTTTACATTTATCACCAAGATGAGACTCCACACACCCACTCACACTTTTCATTTTGTACCTCAAATGGCTTTCACACATGCTGGTTTTGAGGAGAACTGCAATGCTGCTTACCAGCTACCCTAAACTCTTGAAATGAAAAGTGCCACGTTCATCAGTGAGAAAACTGTAAGCCTTGAAAACAAAAATATAAGAATATAATGATTCTCAGCTAACTAAAGAAACTTCAGAAACACAGTCCAAACTTTAACACTTCCCTTCTCACTTTGTTTTGCTGGTAAATCAACTTGACTCCCGGCTAATGGCGTTTCAGATGCATGCTGTATCATGTTGATGTGGATTTGCATGAATGAAAGCAATTTTGGAAAAGCTTAAGTGCAAAAGTAGCAGCGGACGTCTTTCAAACAGCTGGCAAAAGTTGATAAGGGCCATTTTTGTACTTCAGAGTCCTTGTATACAAACATTTTTTCAAGATCAACAGTTTGTACCAATGGAAGCTATAAACTGCCCGTAGACATTAGCTTTGAATAAGCAACTATTTCTGGTGTCTGTTATAGTTTGTTTTCATTGCTTGCAAACAAACTGGTAGGGAAAATGCCCCAGTATGTCTCATTGCTGTAAATGATCCTTCTATCTTGGGATACACTAACCCTTAGGAGAAAAATAGGCCTGGGCCACTTACTTCTTTAATTAAACTCTTCAAATAGCAATGTTTATTTATGAGATTGATTTCTTGAATAAAGACCTGGGAATAGCATGACTTTTCTTATTTTGCAATATTTTGTGGAGCACATACATCTTACTGAAGGGTTTTAAAAATATGACAATTTAAGAGCACTATTTCTTTCATCTTCAATCAGAAGAGGTGACATGGGTATTTGTTTTGCATACTGAAGCTTTCTTCCTCTGATTCACAGGGAAAAGCACAACGTTCAAACAAATCCCCACAAACATTTGAATATATATACAAAATCAAGTGGATTTACCAAATCAGTTCTGCTCCTGTCAGGCTGTGGCTGAATGAATAAATTCAGATCGGTGCCCACTGCATAATGTGCCTGTGGTATACTTTACATGAACTTTCCGCAATGTACCACTGCAAGACCATAGGAAAAATATTCCTTTCATGTATTAAGGATATTTATTAACTCCAACATAAGTTTCTGCAATTCCAACATAGCACACTGTATTATTTGCACAATGATGCTGACAGTGGACATGTACAGGGAGTACCCCGCCTCTCGCCTGTTGTCTACTGGAAAAGGCTCCAACCCCCCACAACAGCGTTTAGACTAAGCGGTATAGAAAATGAATGGATGGATGGATGCTGACACTGGGAAGGAATTCATTTACTCTGTTTATGCCTTTGCATGTTTATTCTTTCCATTAGTGGTTGCAATGTCTCTTGAAATGTGCATGCTTATCCTGCAGCAAAGACAGCATTCAGCCCAATACATTTTATTTGACAATTATACAAGGTGTACTACATTTAAAAAACATTTGTCAGCAAGTAAAAATATGCCATGATCGAATGATCATGGCTCATTGACACAGTCGATGAGCATTTTAAGCAGCAAAATAGGGACTGATTAGAAACTAATTAAATTATTTTTGATTCACACTATGATATACAGACATCTCCAATGCTTTACTGAACAGAACGCTCAATGTTAGACGAGGCTTTGATGAAAGCGGGCCATAATGACTCATTGGTTAATTAACTTTACAGTTTGTGATCCTACAGAGGTTAGAGGATATGAAACAACTCAAAATGAATTGTTTGTGCAAATTCCAGACAACTGGGGTCTTTTTTATGAGGTCATTTTCTTATCAACTAAACAGCCTCATGTCTCAGACAGCCTTTAATGGGCAAGGGTTAGCTTCTGGATCAACAATTGTCTCTGTAACAACCTATCATTCTCGCCATACACTGAAACCAGTTTTCACTGAGAACTAGATAAGCATTGATTGGAATGTTGTTTATCAACCAATTATGATAATGTGGTGGTTTTTCACACTGTAAGCAGTGATGGTGAGATCTTGTGTCAACATGCTACAGTGCTGATTTCATATAACTTCTCTTACCACAGAAGTTGAAAGACCCTTCCTCTGCTTCCAAATGATAAGAAGCCATTTTGTCTCTATTTGGTTTAAGAAGAAGAATTAGTGGACCAGATCATAAATATCTAGCTTATGCAGTTTTAGAACAAAAAACTTGACTGTGTCTGGTATGTACTATTTTTTTTTCATATGCAAATGTAATGTAAATGCAGATGTATTCTCAATGACAATTGCTGCCAACTGTTTGAAATTGAAAATCCATTTTATTCATATGATCTTCTACAGTATAATTCTAAACTGCTATGCATTGCCCTCATTTGAATTTGAAGCCTTCGTTTATTGTATATTGTGACATTTTTCTGCTCTCTCTCTTCAGAGATGCATCAACAACCCATGAAATGAACAAAATGGTTCAGAAAATGAAAGGATTACCATAAAATTACATACAAATAGTGCTGATTGCTTGATGAGCATCTGTGGTGCCAATTTCAAGCCCTCAAAACCCATGTAATCTTTCTCTGTAATGTGCTTCATTAACACCACCCTGCCACATTTCCCCAACCACCATTATGTGCTACAGAATATATTCTCTTTGATGTGGCAGTAAAGATGATAGATGCTCCAAAAAAAATGACCTGAATTCTGTCATGATGCCCTGACGAGGATGATTGGCTTTCTTAGATCCGGAGAGGGTTGGTAATGTGACTGCAATTCAATTGCTACGCTCATGATGGACTCAGCCAGTGAACTACTCAGGCCTACTTTGTGGATTGGCTGAAGGTGATCATCAAGTATGCTCAGTTTGTCTTTTTAACACTGTCATACATAGCTGGTGCGCCTTTATTGCGAACAATCAATATTCAATTTAGCCTATATTGCAGTCAGTGTGGGTTTACTTACCCCTCAATGTGTGAGCTGTTTGGATCTGCTGCATATGATGAATGTTGAATTTTAAAAGCATGGGTAAGAACGTATGTGAGGCTGGCAGGCAAAAAACAAAGGTGGAAAGTGACCCTTGTAGAGCTATCTGCGTTTTAGTTGACAAGCTACATAGCTCTGGCAGCAAACAGGATTTACTGTAGATGGCGATGCCTTTAATCTTGTGACTAAATTCATGGAGGGTACTCAGCTAGCTTCAGCTGTTCGATGCTGAATGCCTCAATGCATCACATTTTTGGCTTTTAATTATCATAGATATGCGTTCATACATCTTGCATCATGTGGAGATATAAAAAGAATACATATAACACATATACATAAATATACACAGTGAAGACAAAGAATCCCTTTGGTTTTAATCAGTTAATTATCTATTTCTAAAATATGAATGCATTCATTGCAAAATTCTCATTGAAAGGATGTTTTAACTTTTATTTTGCCCATACTAGCAAGCTGAGAGCCACCAATGGTATCCTGATGGTACACTAATAAACAACATTCAGTTTTGGATATAGAAAGTATAAACATCCATATTTTTTGTTGTTTTTAAATAAAATTTTAGTAATTCAATTTTTACAGATGAAATTACACAACAGGATCGTTTGTTCAGAAAGAGGCTGCTCCAGCTTTGTTACAATAAATATGGAAAGACGAGGTCATTCCCGCCCACTGTTGAAGCCCTTTATATTGACACTTCTATTCATCCTATGAATTACTCAATTATTGCAAGTTGCATTTTAAAAGAAAATATAACATATATATATATATATACTACAGGTGATAAATCTCTCTTCTTTTGTTATTACTGTGGTCTTGAATCGTGAAACCTGATCAGAAGCTATAAACTAGGTAACTATCTAGTGTAGTGGGGTCTACAAAACTTTCACACCACACGTAGAAACTGTATATACCGCACATTTGCAGAGATGGAGGTAGTCACAGGGAGTGAAACTGAGAATATTGGAGAAAAGCAGAAACCCTAATGTCAGAAACGGGTAACAAAAATAAGCTTTTCAGACGACTGGAGTGTTGCACACTTTTCTTCTTGATGACGGATACACGATGAAACGCTGCATGTTGCAAAATGGCCACACTTATTGTTATCCTTTATTTTTCCATGAAATGCATCAAACCCCCCTTTCCCCTTTTTTCCTGATTTACATTTAACAGATGAGCCCATTCACTTGTTTTGCCTACTTTGAGGGAAATGTATTGAAGCTATGCAGTATTGACATGTTCCATCTGGAATTGGTCATGTGTGTTGCCATGGTGAGAGCTCACCTTTTGTTTCATAGCAAAACTCAGTCAGTGGTTTCCTCTTTGGGGCTGGAAAATACTGCTTATTTCTCCCAGTACAACACCGTGTAATAGACTGTGATTGAAGCACTAATGGATCTGTTTAATGAGTATTTTTGTTGCCAGGCAACAGAAGATAAGAGCCTTCATTGATTTTAACTGCACAAGGGGCAATTGATTAAAGGTGGATCATGAGAAGACTAGCTGATGTGTGCATTTTGTTTGTCTGTCATGATTATAAGAGACATTTTATTGCTTTAACAGACGCTTGCTGGAGACTGGTAATGGTATTGACAATCATTTTTTGATGTGCTTCTTCTATTTGGTTGTTCCAGATATACTGTATATTCAGTTTTGTGATATCTCAACCTTCTCAACTTACATATTCTCCTCAAACTTTTATTTTATGGATGTATTGATTGTGGCTTTGCTGGCCATTTCAAGAGAAAGGTCACTATCCATCAACTCCATTCTGAGACACTTGGCTGATAAATCTGTGTATTATGAAATCCGACATGGCCACAACTCCTTGCCAACAGCAAGAAAGAGGAGATCTATTGACCTCAATTGGTGGAGAGGATGGTCCAGGGGTTATATATGTATGGACAGGATTTATGGTGTCAGTTTTGATAAAGAAAAAAGAAGAAGAAAAAAAAATCATATACATTTTTATGCGAATCAGTTGATCTGTAACAATACAGCAGAATTTTTTATATATTTGTTTGAAGCTACAGCAGTACCTAACAAGTTTTAAGATATTTCCAAGCTCAATGAAAGTGCAGCAAGCTGGCTTCATGGACAATTCTTTCATATAACCCATGAAATGTAACAAACAAAGAAGCATGCAAAACGACTTGTGTATTCAATACTGCCTTTTTTTTTGCCATGTTTCTCGTTTGGTTAGATTGAGAACCGGACAGATATCATTCTTGCCCCAATTCATCAAAAAGAAGAGAGTTTCAACAGTGGAAAAAACTATACTCTTCATCAACCATGTCCTTTGAGAAATCTTTTCTATACTTGCTTGAATATTATTACACTGAATGTGCCATCTATCCCTGAGCATGAAGCAAAGGAAGAAAAATGAATAAACAAATTAAAGCAGTGACAGCTGTAGAGTTGCCGTAAGTGCATGTGGGATGAGGGACGCTGCGTGTAAATGAATTGCTGTATGCTTAATTAACGTAAAAATCCTTTTGTCTTCGGGCTCTGACCAGGGTAATTTGTTAGTGTTCAGCTGAGAATGTGGGGAGGTATAATTTAGCACCAAAAATTATAATGAGTGGTGAAATGGATCCTCTTCTGACCTAAGAAAGAGGAAGTGCGACAAAACCTCGGTCTGAGAGAAGGATGCAGTAGAGAGGAAAACATTCAGACTTAAGAAGACAATGGGGGGAAAGAACTGATAGTATGCTCACCTCTAAATGACCAAGATCAAAGGCCAAGCTATAACAGCTCTAATTATAATTTGGAAATTGCAATCATTGTGCAGTAAATAAAGGTGGTAACAAGGTCAGGTGTGTGTGTGTTTGGGTGTGTGTGTGGAGGAGACAGAGCTTCACAACTATTCATGGAGTTCGCATAAATATAATCTTCTTTCAATTATGCACGCAGAAATTAAGGCAGATGTGATAAACCCCCCCAGAGTTGAATTTGAAGTGATAAGAGATCCATTACGAGGTCCCTCTTATATGATCTATGGGGATATGAAACCAAGTGCTTATGAGCCAGCAAATAGACTCATCCCATTCAGAGCTCATTGATGCTGTGGTGTATGCACACCAGTCTATTTACTGCGTGTCAAACGCTTGAAGGCACTTTGATTTTTACTTGATGGGCGAGTTGGTTGGAAAGTGGATGCTAGAGAAGTTTGACAGAGGCAAAAAGAAGATTGATGTTACTTCAAAGCTGCTTTGGAAGCTGTTTATTGGGAGTGGGAGATAGCACTTGTTAAATCAGTCATCTTTGAAGATGTGCAATAAGTGAAGGTAAACAGTGTAAACGGTGTATGTGTGTGTGGGAAAAAAGGGTGAAGCAATGGAAAAAAATACTACATCATAACACTAGAAGCTGTCTAAGTTTAAAACAAATACATAGTAGGGCTAAATCCTGTAATGTGTATGGTTACAAAGGTATGTTTGTTGTTAACTAGCTATTCTGTCTCATTAAACCAGTGTAGGTATTGGAATTCTTTTACATTAAAACAGTTTAGCCTATACACACATTGCCTGAAAAATATGTGAAGCTAGTTCAGCTAGTTATCAAACCAATGATGACATCACCATCTGTACTTATAACAGATCTTCCTCCAACTGGCTGAAATTTTGTGTCCATCCCTTGTGCTTTACCATCAAGATAGCAAGACAGGGTGAAATGTATGCAGGAAATCCCACTCAACTTTAAGAACTTCCTTCTTGGATGCACCATACAGTAATTGACTAGAATATCATATTTAAGGTTATGGGTCAGAGTGAGCAAACATGTGTTGTCATATCAGTGTAATTACAGATTGATGCAGCAGACAGGGCTGTGCCACATGTTGTTGGTTACAACAACTCAGCCTCTCTGTTGCTTATTCTGTAGGAAATCCAACTACTTACAAGAATTAATGTGGGGAATAACGCTGGCATAAAGATGTCATGGAAAACAACATTCCACCTTTATGGGCAACATCACTTCATTCATATAATGTAGAAATGTTGTTTTCTAATGCTATAAGTTTGAGTTGATGAGAAACAGGAACTTAAACAAAACAACCTAATTGTAATAGAGGTCAGGTAAACACCACTCAGCACCCACCTGTCATATAATCTAGATGCACACATCTTTCTTTTGACCCATTCCTCAGGTCTATGCTCTGATTGATCTGTACTGTCGACCAAGATAGCTAGTAGTGCCAGCTACATCTATTCACTGAATAAGTGCTTGGACAAGCTGTTCTTTCAGGGGCCAGCCGGGCAACAATAGGCCCTCTAATAGCTCCGTTTTTTCTCAGTTAAGAACAACAACCTCCTCCTTCTTTGCACAAATACACACCTTTTACCTCACATCTCTGCCTGTCGCTGTGTTGACCAAATAACTTCTCACTCTCCATTTGGCTTCTTTCTCAGCGAGGAAGTGGTGTTACATTTTTTTCTTTGTTTTAGTACTGCCAGGAGTTGATTAAAAAATACTGAATCTGTGGTTTGTTTATAATTATAATATTATTTTCAGAGCCATTGGCAATTATGTACCAGTAAGTGGTGGAACATTCATGTTTCCATCATTACTGTGGCTGATAACTCAAAACAAATGAAACATTAACCCTAAATCAGCCTTTATACTTTGCTTTTTTACTTGAATGTATCAATATCTAAATTCAATTAAAAAACTTTAATATTCAGCATGTCATATGTTATGGCTTTGGATTTTCTAAGTTTATGACAGGGTTCGCTTTGGAGGTGTCACCAAGTTTGTCCTCAGACAGAACAGCAGTTTTAGGTCTGATATCTAAATAAAGGGAAAAGGTCTGGACACTTCTTTGAGGGATTTATGTATACATTACAGGATTAGATAGACTTACCAAGTCTACAAAAAGAAAGCTATTTAATGTGTTGTCATTTTTCAAGTTGAAAATAAATGCTATAGTCCAATAACATGTTGGTTTTTGGCAGTTTACCCCAAACAACAATTATACATTTTAAAGTTACAAGAGGTAGATTATTACACACTTAATTTGAACTCAAACTGTAGCCCTACACTCGAAAACTTTGAATGTATAATAAAGAGTGACTGTGAAAATGTGAGTTGTGAAGAAAATCTGAAAAAAAAAAACAGCGCCACATGTCACAATGGAAGTAAGTATGTGATCATTTAAAAAAGAATAATAAAACTTACTTCTCAGTCATGACATTGCAAGCAGTATTTTAGATAGTTCATATCAAGATGTGTAGTCAATATGTAAATGATTTATAGGATTGATGGAAAAAACTCATATGGATTGTTATTACAGCATGGAAGCCTACAAAACCATTGATTAATTACGATTAAATCCATATTTTAAGCACACTACACGAGTGTATTCAAAACCTGTTTACAGAGAGCATAAGGAATCTTGTAACGCAATACATTAATAATTACTGCTCCAAAGGTTTAAGATTTCAATAAGAGGCAGGCCTGACGGTATTAGTGAAAACAAGATATATCATTTTCTTGCCTTGACTAACAGAGTGTGGCATGAGGTAGGTACAACCTAATTGACAAACAACAGTCTGTTTTTTCCACCCTCACTCTGCAGAGATTTTTCAAGAGGATTGTTTTCTGTTGGTGTGAAGTAGGTGAAAAATAGGACACAGCAGACGTAGTGAGCCAAGGGAAGAAAAACAGACAAAGGAATACCATGGTTCAGCTGTACACAGAGGTAGATATAAAGACCAAAAATAAGTTCACTTCATCACTCTGATTTTCGTTTTTTTCTTTTCTGATATAATTGATAGATAGAGACTCCTTGATTAAATCTTAATAACCACATACGTATAATATCAATCTAAAATGTAATATCTGTTGACCATTAAATTGGTAGATGCAGAATAAATTCGTAAGGTTTGGTAACTTTTGAAAGTTTAAAAGTGTTTTTTCTTAGTGTCCTTTTCAAAGATTTCTCAGTAGTGTAATAAAAATCCATCTTCGTGGGACATCAGGGATATTAAGGTCAAGCTAAATTTCATGATCTGTATGCATGTATTCAACTTTGTCTAATCTAAAGCATTTCAAATGTGTTTCAACACATTTTGTATTTAATCTTATCCAGAATTCACTGGTAACTAGATAAAGATATTATTTGTCTATTGTTTACATGTGGATTACAGATTATATTTTTTTTTTTTTACTGGCATCGACTTTACCTCTTTGATCCTGTTGATCTACTCTGAGTAATCTATATCTCTATAAGCCCCTCTGCATTAGCGGATGAGATCAGACTGCCTTCATCCACTTTCAGCTCCTCAGTCGATATACTAACAAAACACAATCCTTGAGCTTTGGTGTCAGCCACACATACACACACACACACACACACACACACAACATACACACATCACCATCTTCCCGGGGATCATTTTGACTGTTCTACTGCTGCCATAAGTGCTGAAGTTGGATTAAACAACAGGATTCCTCCATTCCACCTAAATCTATGGCCCAGTTTAGTAGCAAACTCATAATTTGTGTCTCCAAAATAGGCAGAATTTGAAATTCAGCTATCTGCTGAGTGGGACTGCATAATGAATCAACACTTTTGATACACACTTCACACCATAATATTTACTGAATGAACTATCTAAAGTGTATGAAAACATCTTATAAATATGTTTTTTAAACTATACACATGGTTTTCCAAACTTACAATGGCCACTACAATCAACATTATGTCTAAAAGATTACAAATGTCACCCTTAAGTGTTTGAAGCTGTCATAAATGCTTTGGTCAACACTGACCTGCTTTTAAAAAGTACCACATATTTCTTTGTCGTCCTTGAAAGATTCAAGTTGAACTATCATCTTCCATTGAATGGGAAAATGTCCTACTCAGCCTCATAAGTTTATCGTATTCAATTGTGAATAAAGTTTGAGTTAGTCTTAGTTCTTTGTGGAACTAGAACTTTAAAAACCTTCATTTTTTTCCTAATTGAGTTTTCAGTGGAGTTTGAATTACGTTTCCTCAGTTTGTTTTGAAATTGTCCTTGGTGGACAAATGTAAATCCTCTCCAGAGTCACAATCGGTTGCAGGAGATGACCAGTAAACAAAGATGCAGCAGTCCCTCAGTAAACTGGCTTCACTAGTCACTCATTGCAACGACAAAATCAATCTGAAAAGAGTTGTAATCTTTTTTTATTTGGGGAATAAGAGACCCCAAAGTCCGCCATGTGCAAATAGAAGTTTGAAGAAATTTCAGCTTTTACTTGTGTGTACCATGAGTTTGTAAAGGCCAGTGAGAACAGGATCATGCATCCCACACATCCTCTTATGGTGCTCTGGCCCTTCTCTGCTGTGAGAAGTGTGGTGTGCTTTTCTTAAAAATGGTATCAGATATGGGAGCTCAGTGATGGTGCGGAAGAAAGCTAACAGTCTTGACTTGATTCTTCTCCCATTCTACCCTCACTTCTTAGGTTTAAAACCTGGTAATTTAGACTTATATCCATTCTAAAAAAATATATGACTGATTCAGAGGTCAGAGGCCAGTTTAGCTACAATGGCAAATTTGATGATATAATTAACATTTAAGATGAACTGATTCATTTACATGAAGCTGGTCGAAGACATTTTGGTTTGGCCAGACAAATAAAAGCAATCAAACCTTGAATAATATGACAAAACTATAACAGCTAAAGGGAAGACAGATAACATGACAATCAAACCGAAAGGTTGCCCTTTCACCATTGAGAGCCCATGTATGGGAGGAAAGGAACAAGTGAACAAAGGACAATGCATCTTGTAATCCTGTTAAAGGATTAAGGCCTTGACTACACACACACATGAACACCCGAATCACATTCATATTTTGTTTGGGAGCATCCCTTTGACTTCCCCTCATTCATCGTACACTCAGGCTTAATAAGTCAACAGTCAAAACTTCAAACTTCTGTAACCTTAAAATGCCCATAATCCTTAACCCTTAGCACACTGAGGGTACTTTTAAAGTGCTGACTAAAAAACTTGATTCCCTAACGTCTCTTCTCATCTTTATATCATGTCTAACAGGATAAAATCATCAGACATTTTCTATCTAAATGCTATGACAAATATGCCAACCTATGTCCTTAGGTATGCTGTTTTGCAGAGATGTTGACATGATTCTTTGACTATTCAACAAAATTTTTGGTAATATATTCAATCAAAATTGTCAGAGAAAAAAAAGATTAATGACATAAAAGTGGACATCCACAGCTGGAAAAAAATCACCGGGCGAAGCAACACCCCTTCCACTGGAGGTGCTTAATCATCTCTTTGTGATACGGTCAGATTGATTGTCTTGACATCTGAGACCCAATGAACAACAAGTACAGCAGATCAATTCCTTAATCCGTGCACTGCTATCATGTGATGCTAATGATCTAACCTGAAGCAAATACAGTTCAGCAGTGCCGACACAAGCCCCCAATGCCTAGGGCAACACAAAATTATCCTTTTGAAGGGCTGCAAAACTGTTTTACTGGAGAAATACACAGCTGTGTAGGTAGTGATATAGGGGCAGCGATTCTGAAACTGCCAGTTGAACTACAGCTCTCATCAGTGTCAACACTGGACAATTTTCAACTTAGTGTAAAGCTGTTCCACAGATTTCCTGTTTTGTAAAGATCTTTACATTGTGTAATGAACTCAGGTCACACACTGGAACTCTTTGTTAGGTCTACAGGTTGTAAATGCAAAGTAAAAACTAAGATTCATGCTTATTTAACTTTAGATATGAATACATCATATTACTGCTGCTCAAAAGATAGGAACTATGAATTATAGAAACAGTATTTTATCCCAAAAGTATTTTATCCCATCAGCATCTGCTAGAGTCGCTGCTCCTTGATGACAACAACAAGACTAATTAAGCAAAGTCAGTTCATGAATGCACAACTTACAGGAAACAACTACACCCCCATACAGTTGGCTCGAGCTTTTGGGATATTATTGAAATATTCAGATAAACCTTTGATAACCTTACCGATTGATTTCATGAAGACATTTGCAGTGATTTCATGGAGAAATTTACAGAGATCCCATTGACCACATAGGAGCAGGAAATCAAAGAAAAAAGAAATCAAAGAAAAACACATTAGTAAATGTATGTAATTTTTTTCACATTTCTGCTCAAGTTCAAGAATAAGTACAGAACCTAAAAGAAACCATAACAACAAATCTGGAGGTAAATGACCACTTTGTTCATCAATACCATTCCACAAAGATAGTATCTTATATTAATTAAATTATATCTGTGTAAAAAAAACTGTAAGGGACCAGATTTAACAAGGACAAAAGGTGTTTCAAAAATGAGAAAAACGTCAATTTAATAGTACCAAAAATGATGAACAAGGTCAAACTTCAATACAATATACTCAAATAATAAATGACTCAACTGAGGACATTACATAAATATTGAGGTCAAATCTACAACAGATGTATGACGATATATGGAGTAAATGGAATAGTGTTTTTGTTTGAAAAAAGTGAGAAGAAATGGGACAAAAGTGAACACTAACACAAAGAAAAAAGGAAAGATGTGCATCTAAAAGGGACTTATCATAGATGGAACTTTTACACTAATCAACTCAATCTCCTTTACAAGCCAAAGGGAAATTTCAACAATCACATTTCTTTCACATCTAAACAATCAAAGCGTCTATATGGGAAGCAAAAACACTCAGTATATTTAGTTTGAATAAAAAAAATCAAAACAATGTGCTAAAATAAGATACACAGAAATTAGGCTGCTACTGAAAGGCCTCATGCATTAAGATGCATTGTCATGCATTTTTTACCAGCATTATTCCACTGAGCACCATTTGGGCCTTTTAAAATACACCAATCAAAGCAAAATAAATTAACATGCACTTTTCCAAATATCTAAAACTACTGCTTGACACTAAACGTGCCTTCATGATGGACACATTATTACAACGTGCCACTGAGGAGATCAGGCCTTGGGAGCCACACAGCAGTCGGAGGGAATTTATATTCATATTCCACAGCTGTACAGTCATTATATCTGACAATCTTGTCCACATAAATCAAATAAAACTTTATGAAATAGTTTAATTTTCAACATTTGGCTCAATAATAAAGTTGGCATTCCATATTCAAAAATCCCACATTATTGGAAGCTGTGTCATTATCAACGCAACATAAAATTGGATCGTGACAGGAATGGAAGTGGAGTTGACAAATTTAACATTGATAAAAGACTGCTCCTATTTATCAAGACAGGCACGCACGCACGCACTCACGCACACACGCACTAAAAACCTTAATACAAATTGCAATATATTTTTCATGATATGTCTAAAAAGAAACAGAGAAATCAATAATCTCTAAAAGATATACGGTAAAGACCTAGATTTTCAAGATTTCCTTTCAACACACAAACACACGTGTTTGTATAGTTATATAAAATACACATTCATAGTTATCATCCTCCAACTTTCTTATCCTTAGCTAACGGCAGCAACCTCACTGACTTCATCGCTGATGTGATCCTATATTTCGTGTCACCAAGAGTAAACCCACATGTCAAAAATCTACTATGATGCTCCTTTTTAGCATTGATTCCACTTCTTGACAGGATAAAGCAGAGGATGTAAGCTCACTTCAAAGTGTGGCATTAGGAGTGCAAGCTTTACATTCAGTTAATCTGACCTGTGGGCAATGCTTCAGCTACCAGCTCTAATATTAATCCTCTAACTGTGGTGCTCTACTATCCGGCTAAAAAGTCCATGGATACTGGTGTCAAAGGGACAGTGAATCCCTGAGCTCTGAGAAATCCTTATGGTAGCTTGTTGTTTCCTTAAAACAATATCAAATACAGCTTTGTTAATGTCTCCAAGATACAGTCAGGCTGCAAATTTACCAGAGAGGAGTGACTTCCTTAGAGAGGCACAAGTTTAACAATTATGAAGTATTAATGTATACAAAATGTTCAGTTTGCATTTACCGCATGGTGCATCAACTTGGAAATCTTGTTGGACCGGACTAATCGGTCAAATTTTTTCCCCTTAGTACAGTTACCACATCAAAAATTTATTTACCCGGTTTGCCCAACGACTAGCTTTAACGGGTTTACCGGAAGCTTTAAAGAATCATTTCACATGGTGAAAGTTGTGGCTGACCTCCACAGCCAGACCTTCGAGAAATAGCTTTACATAAAGGGAAATATGTCTATACTTAAGAAGAGTTACCATTCACAACTAAATTATTTTACACACCATAAAGGCAATAAGCCTAAGATAAAAACTGAGACCAGGGGTAAAAAAACAAAGCCAAACTAAAAGGGTAGCTGAGTCAACCAACATAACGAGACAATTCAAGCTTTCCACCTCCACTTGTTTAAGAGGGTGTTCATTGCTGCATGATATAAATCAGATGCGATTTAATGTACAGGTGCATGACAAGGTTAAAAGCTGTGATTGTTAAAAAACAAACAAACACCTAGGTTCTTTGAATACTAATATATAAAATAAGAAATTAAACAGAATTAGAAACCTGATAGTTGGAGTTTGCATTTCAGGAATTAGCTGGCATTGGGACTTTGCTATCTTGCAGAGAGACCATGATTTGTGCTTCAACTGAAAAAAAATATTGAAGCGGTCTTTGTTGTTAAGGCATAGAAAAAGGTGTCATTAACAATCCAGCAAACAAGATAACAGCAACGATTCAGTACAGATTGAAAATCAAAAGAAAATGAGCAGTGCTCTCTGTTCTCGGATGGTAGAGAGCTTCCAATCAGCTCATTGATTAACAGATCTCAGGCCAGCTCAAAAGAACCCCAACAAAAGAGCAAATTAACAGCAGAGCTATCAGCATGATGAGCAAACTGGCAAATGAGAAGGAAAGTGGATTAAGTATTAATTTCCATGCAAACTTCAGAATTTGCTTTTCTCCAAGCCAGCTGTAAATATATCCTTATGTTTCCCAATGTCAAACACAAATTTGCTAAGCTGTCATTTTTGACCGAATTCATGTCTTCACTCTGTAATTATAGTCAACTTGTTCCAAAACTCTAAAACAGGCACATCTTTACAACTGTCTAATATAAAACCCCAAACAACAGAGGCAAAACACTTAGCTTTACAGGTGTGTAGTGTATTGTGTTTGGCATAAAAAATATCAAATCAGCGTAATCAAATGATATGAAGACAATAGATGTCAGATTAGATGAAAAGATGATACCTTAGCATTTCTTTAAGAGAAAATACGTTTCAAAAGATTTCCAACCACAACTTCAAAGATCAAGCGCTTTTGTCAAGTATGTCAAAATTCATTACTTTTTAAATATCCCCTAAGAAAGCTCTTTTGCAGCTGTATGTATCTAAATTTCAATCCAACTCATCCACTAAAGCACATGAAAAACCCCATGCAGAGATGGTGACATGCTTCAGCAGGCTATTTGTATGTAATCCCTGAAGTGTCTTAGATGATTCATGTAAGCTCTGCTCAGCTGAACAACTGCTGGCTGCATGCTCGCACATGAATGTTTTATAATTCCACAGCAGCCTGATATTCCACCGTATCGTTTTCAGTGCACTAAATGGTCTCAAACGCTTTTTTCCCCAAAGCCAATGCACAACACATCTCTAAAGTCATAGTAGGTGCAATCGCCTTGTTTTTCTCTCTCTCTCTGACGCTCACACACAGACGGTACTAATATGACCTGACATTTGCTGTGAGCGTTTATCTGTATTTGCACTGAGTGTTGTAGTTGCTTAGACAACCTCCTTACAGTAGATATCAGAGGAACAGCTGCATCTCAGTGAAGGATTTCTTCTTGATAATAGCCACACACATCCAAAAGCCATAGTGCCACACGCCTACACACACTCCCACTCTTTGAATGTTAATGTAACTACCTGCTTGATGTCAGTTGACATAATCTTAAAAAGCCTACTGAGGCAGGCGGAGGAAAGTGTACACACTTATTTAGTGTAATGACTTATTCTGAAGGTTGCTTCCATGGCCTCTGTGTCACTATTTGTAGTCGTGGAAAAACTGAGGGAATCTGCTAACTGCTGATGAAAGAACATTTGGATTGGAAAATAGTACATGTGAGAATGTCTGTGTGAGTGTGTGGGTGGGTGGTGTTTTCCATTTTTGTTTATAGACAGGGGAGCTAATGGCAGCTAATGAGTTAGCAGTCAGCTGTTGTGTTATGTTTGGGGATTTGGACAATTTGACACCTGATAAAAAATTGCAGAGCACAGGAAGGTGTTATTGGCAAATAAAGGAGGGAGAAGTGTGAAATGGACTGCTCTACGCATGAAGCAAATCTAACTGCAAAGTCTGTGCCAGAAGCATGTAGCAGCCTGCAGCTGCACAGTGTTGTTGAAGGGGACCAAATGAAAGGAATAAACAACACATTAAGTGTCAGGCTACAAGGAGTAGCAACTGAGTGACCGCTTGTGGCCTGGAGATAGTGTCACTGTCAGCCTGAAATAGACCAGCTAATGGTTTGTTGCTGTTAAATAAGTAATATAACAATGTCTGGCTAAGTGCTGCATCATCATGTGTGGTGGCAGCAGGTGAGACTAAGTCATTTAAGTAGATGATCAACAAAGAAAACAAGACACAAAATTGTAACAGTACTTACAACTTAACCATTGAACTAAAGCATGATGTAGACTAACTAACATAACATAACTAACATACAAACTTAAATTAATCTGATTCAGACCATCATCTTATCTAAACCTGCCAAGTAAACATTACGTTAGGATAAATTAGACAATATTTCATGCAAGCGATTATTTGTTTTCGTGATGATGAATACACTAATTTTCTCATAGACACTAAATCTATCCACACAAACTGAAGCTGGAGGTCAGTGCAGATAGGCAAGTGTGTGTTTTAAAAATACATACTTTTGGGGTTAAGGATAATGTTGGGGGTTAGATCTCGTTAAGACTTTGGATGAGAGCACACATAGCATTGGAAGGACAGCATGTCAGTGTGACTTGTTAAACAATGACAGGAATATCAGCTGAATATGAATGAATGAAATCATCACTGCAACTCAGTTGCAGTATTAGAACTGTGTTTATAAAATGACTTCAAATAAGCAAATTAGCCCATTAATGTAAGCTTCAAATGTGTACCAAGTGGGAGAGATGTGTTAACTGTAACTTATGGCAGACAAATAGGTTTTCTAACATACCACTGCACATATTTTGCATTTTCATTCCTCTTTCTCCTTTAATTTGTCACCATCACCATCTGCTGCCTCCCCCCTAGCTGCCGTCTTTTAAACCTCTAACACCTGCCACTGTGTGTCTGCCTGCTCTTTTCCTAAGCAGGTAGCATGTGATGCAGCCTCACCCCCCTGGATAGCGGCCTCATTATAAACAAGCAATGACATTTCCTTAGCATACACCTGGCATTTAGTTTGATGGATTTATTGACAATAGCTGCTCTTTTTTTCTACAGCTTGCAGCAGCTTTTTAAGGGACCGTCTGCAGTGTGTGACCCTCATTCAAATCTTTCTCTGCAGTGCACCCCCTACCCCCTCCATACGATCTGTGTGCACGTTTGCTCTGACAAACAGAAATGACGGGCGACTGTGGCATTAGCATGCAGAATGGATGTTTCTGGAGCCAATGCATGCATACTAAGATGTTGCTGTTCTTGCTGCTGCAGCTGTGGAGGCTTATTGATGTTTGAGAACCATTGACTCATAATTACAGCATATTTTGATTATCTCTGACGCATAAAGTCGTAATGGAAGTTGTATTTCAGAGAGTAAGCTGGCTTGCATGAAAACACTGTAGCCTCTGCATCTAATTGCCTCTAAAGAGAACTCACAAAGTCCATTAATTAGTTTACTTAATCAGGAACGTTAAATAAACAGGCATGAGGGGACGATCTGAGCAATTGATAAGGTGGCAAAATTAGGCAACAAACTCAAGTCTGTATCTCCCCTTTCTTACTATCCATGTCCACAAGCAACTGTGTATAATGAAAACCACAGTAAAGGTTGGTGTTGGGAAAAAGAGATGCCCTTAATGAGAGAGCTGCAGACAAACATAGATACACACACATACACGTACATTCACCCCATATCTATGCTGCCGTCTCGAATAATCCTGCTTCTTGCTGCTTCCTCTCTGTGTTTGGCACCAGCCCCCTGAATCATTCCTTGTGTAAAAATTCCCATCATGCTCCTGCTTGCCTTTACATGGTCTCAAATTAGAGCAACATCTGGTAGTTTTATAGCATTCAAAGCTCAATTTTAAAATACTGAACAACTCCAATCAGGTCACTGCCACTTGTTGGGAGAAAAAGTTTCAATTTAGGTGAAAAATAGACTTACTATCTATGAAAAAAAAAATCTTCCCTTTTTAATGCTTCGGTCTGAACAGCAAAAGCTTAACATTGACTAGATTAAAAAATGAAATCCCAAAAAGCTCACATGCCGTTTTCTATTTTATATTAAATATATCACTTTTTTAATTTTCACAAGAGCCAAGTTTGGAAAAGTTATTCTCAAAGTGTCAGAGATGTCACTGAGTCGCGGCTAATGGTCCTGTTTCACCTGCCATACGTCTTTTAACACAATCTAAAGGAGCTTTCAACTGTGACTGCTAACTGTACAATGTTCACTCTAAATTCTTGTCAGATCTGAATGCAGAAAGTAGAAGAGACTGAACTTCTAGCAGTGTCTGGATTTTTCATACCTTTGACTTATGTTCTGTTGAACAAAGTTTTACATATGATATAATATTTTCTATCATATCAGGAAAACTTGATATCTCTGCAAAGCCAAGAGACTAGAAGAGGCTGGAAGTGATGTGGCACATGTAAAAGACAACCAGTCCCTAGAGTGTGAAAGGGCCATTTTCTGCTGAGATAACATGAGTTTGAACCAGGATCTGGAAAATGACATGGAGAGAAAGGGTTTGAGGAGATTCTGG
>JABUIW010000099.1:940930-959693 GCA_013363375.1 Menidia beryllina
ACATAGAGATTTTGGGTCCATGGCCTGGAAACTCCCCTGATCTTAATTCCATTGAAAACTTGTGGTCAATCATCAAGAGACGGGTGGAAAAATGGAAACCTCGGAATTCTGACAAAATGCAAGCATTGATTGTGCAAGAATGGACTACTGTCAGTCAGGATTTGGTCCAGAAGTTGATTGAGAGCATTCCTGGGAGAATTTCAGAGGTCCTGAAGAAGAGGGGTCAACACTGCAAATATTGACTTGCTGCATTAACTCATTCTAACTGTCATTAAATGCTTTTGTTACTCATAATATGATTGCAATTGTATTTCTTTATGTGATGACAACATCTGACATACACACATGAAAACCAGAGGGCAGAAGATCATGTGAAAATATAATATTTGTGTAATTCTCAATACTTTTGGCCATGACTGTACATGCAGCAAACCTCGATACACAAGAACTCTGTCGACCAGTAAAATGTGTCATTTCAACAGCTCAAAATGAAGCAGAATCCCAATGGAGGTAAAAAAAGTGATGTACAGATACATTTACAGTAATAAAAACCCTACCAAACTAAGCTAAGCACAGAATTATCTATGTAAATCTAATTTGATGATCACCGCTTTTCACATGGACATTATATTACTTCATTGCGTTTAAAGATTTCTCTGAAAAGCATGCATGTATCTTTAAACACTTCTTTTAAGAAACCATTACGTTTCCTTATCTTTTATTAAGTGAATGCATGATTTCAGTGGGAAGACAGACTCCCTTTGGTGTGAGGCAGAGGGTGATCTTTATCTTGTCTTCTAAGATGGACAGGGGATTCATTTACGTTGTTAAGGATAGTGGAATAGATGGTTGCTGCAGTTGCTAAGGATTGGTGCTGTATGACTGCTTTAAAAAAACTCACGTGAGAAGGACTTTTAACAATCTAATGCCTCTGTGAAACCAAAGAGAGAAAACAAACTTAAAGGTGACTTTGTTGATAATAATTCTGACAAATGTTTTTTCCTGTTCTATTCCAGCAAAAAGTGCTGATTCATATAAATGTTAAAAATGAAATTCCAATTTTTTGTCAATGATTTATCAACAACTAGAAATATTTTATAGAAAACTATCACTTTTTCCCTCTGTTTCCTTCTGACATACTGTATGTAAAAACCACAAAGCTCAACCTTCAAGGCTCAATGCCAGTTAGCGTAAAATGAGGGACATAATAGGCAGTTCTCTTGTTAAAAATCTTCCTTTGTGAGGTGTATATCTGCTTATATTCTGTACATCAGAGCAGGTTTACCAAGAGGTGGAATAGAGGTTTACATTCTCCGTTCAGCAGGAAGGAAAAGAAAAGATAGAATTTTCACAGCTATTTAAACAGGCTCAGCATAGCAACAAAAGCAGAGTGCATCAACCTAAAATCAAAAAGCAGGATGGATAAAACTCATAAGATTGAGAAGCTAAAATCCAATATTGCTCTATTGTGCCTTCTGTATCTGTTGATGTTGCCCCAATCTTGTCAAGTGCTGTGTCAATGATGAGGTCAGAGACACTTTGACAAGCTGCAAGTTATTTTGGGTTTGCCTCCAATCAACTACATGGCACTCTGACCCTTAGTATTGCCAAGACCTGCTGGGTATCGATCCATCTTCCTGCTGCTCCAGGTTTACTTCTTGTCATCCATCCAGTCATTCGAATACAGTTCCCCAGAGAAGAGTCAAAGTAAAAACCACCCTCCGCATAGCCTGGCTGCAGGTAAACAACCTCTTGCTGTGGCATTTTGAGGTTACATATCTTACTTTCTCGTTCTTTTTTTTGTGAATAATATGAAAGATTTCTAGTTCACAAACATGAAACTGGAGACCTTTCAATTTCCTGTAAGAGTTTTCATCTGCCCACACTGCCAAAGGTACCAAAAGCTTTTTCAGGGACAATGATATTACTGTGCTTGATTATCCAGTAAACTTGCCAACCAAGCACAGTATTTAAATTAGTAAATGTGTTTTAAAGTGTTTTTTAATGCTGATTTGATCAATTTACAAATTCATTTTGAATCTGTCACATGAATGACAATATTACTGTAACTATTGTGATTTTACATTTGAGAGCAAACAAATAGCAAACAAATATCTTCAGTAATCCTATTCAGAATTGGATTGGTTCAGTCTGTGTGTAAAAAATATGTCTGCAATAATTTGTCCTCTTTTGCCCGTGCTCTGAATATCATGCGAGACTGTCAAACAGAACCCAGTTGCGCCTTCTGACTTAAAAAAACTAAAAAACTAAAATGAATGATACAATGATTTTTAAAAGATAATATGTTAACAGTTATATATATTTTCCTCGTTACACTTAAACCCAAGAAAAGATTAAGGCCAACAACAAATTGTTTTTAATGCATTGTGTCTAGCGGGCCTATTTGCAGTGACTTATTCCTGTTTACGGTATGCTGCTGTTCTTGTAAACACTCGCAAAGAGAGAATAGATTTCTGACCCATTTCTAAAGATTGAAGACAGCAGGAAGAAACAGGCTTGGAGCTGAGTGCCAAACACACTGTGGAGCAGTCAGAAAGTATTAAAAAGCGGACCAATGATTTGTTGGGAAAAATAGAATATTGGCTGCCTTATTCTAAAAGTCTGACAACAATTTTTTGCTTGTTTTAAATGAAGAAAATATTGCCTGAACTTCACTTGTTACATAAAAACATGGCAGTCTTCCACATCTAAAGAAGCCATATGTTGCCCCTCCTCAAACTGGCACAAATACCCAAAGTCTTAATGAAAATTCTGATACTATCAAAAACCTATCAAAGTCTACCACACATAACAGCTTTTTTTCTTTCTTTCTTTTTTTTTTTTAACCATGAATCTCTACTTAAACCTACCTGTTATATGATGGGGAGAGAAATGTTCACTTTGATGGTCTACTTCTCAAAGTTAACAAGTGCTTTTCTGATTAATCTATTTTGTGTTTTAGTCGTTGATACACAATGGATACACAAGGTAACAGGAATGTTGCCTTACCTTGCCTGGTTGGAAGACATCTTTTTAAAGGCCTGAACATGCCAATGCTTAACTCTGGCTTGGACCTCTCCATGGTGGTGAATTACTGATTAGTGTACTCTTGTTGTACTTACTAAGCCAAGGGTCTTCACACAAAGAACATAAAAAATAATGACACTTCCCTCCTATCCTGTTTCCTCCGGCACCCTAACTTCTGTGTGTGGGTGCTTACACAATAAATGCTCCACATACTGTGTTCTTATTGCAGTCTCTGTGCAACAAATGTAGTACACATGTTAACACTGGCTGTGACTCAACGCAACAGCTAATCATTTTATGAGCACATAATCAAAAACAGAGAAAGAAAGAAAAAAAAATTAAATCCAAAATTTAGACAAAATTTGGTCACTGTGTGGTAGGCATATACATTTCCTGTGAGTGCCTAACAAAAAAAGCCACATAGCGTAACATAAGTTACAAAAGTACCTTTTAGTTTTAATAAGCAATAACTTAATACAGCAAGGACAGTGTGTGCCATGAGCTTGGATTCTGATCTCCATCTGTGTGACTTGCATGCATGCACCATTCTCCTGTGAATATCAATATGGAAATTGAAAACCATGCATATCAGATGACAGACATCACAGTTTGGAGATGGTTAGAAAATGAAACAGAAACAAAAAAGAATATCAAAAAGTGTTTTTCTCCTCTTTCCCAGCGCAAAACACCTGGCTCTAAAGATCAGCATAAATCAATTAAATTTCTGCTCTCTGTCTGTTCAGATGTCTCTGCTTGCCTTAAGTTTCTAGATAATAAAACATATCTTGTTAGATTACCATTATTGCTTTGTCTCTAAATGTTGTTGCCTTACAAAGAAGCCATTCAGCCTGCCTTCATAGTATCCTCCAAGGTTGAACAAAGAAAAAAGCGGCACTGTATCAATGCTGAAAGCTAATAATTTATTTGTAGACTTGGTCCTATACGATATAATTACATTGTACCCGAAGTGGGGTTATTCATGCTTTAACATTGACAGAGCCTTTAATTTTCTGTCTGGACACACTCCTCCTCCTGATTTCAGTGTTACAATGTGTGTCCTATTGTTCATTGTCCAATCTAATTCATGATAGTGTCTAACAAACAACATCTGAAAGGAAAAGCAGCTTTTTAAGCCCACCGACACCTTAATTACAACATCCTAATTCTGAGCCAATACGTTGCCCATTTTACTTTAGCTAGAACTCCCAGTCGATGTCTTTTTATTCATCTTCGCAAGCCACTTCTTGGGATGTCATCAAAGGAACAGATATTTGAAAGTCTACAAAAACTTTAATAAATAAATGTGGAAGACAGGTGGTATTATGCTAGAATCAGACTGAAATTTGGCAATTTAGCAGAAGCGCTGCTCTTACTAGAATGTTTCCACCTATACCCTTACTTGCAAAATTAATAGTATCTTCAGGCTATTATGACACTGAAAAGAAAAAGAGAAAAGCAGTCTGTGCATGAGAACAAATGTGAGGATGTGGAGAGTGTGAAAGTGAGTGGGTGAAAAGTCTGTGGCAAAAAGAGAGTATAAGGAACCATGAAGATATGCAGCAACTTATTTCTGGATTATTGTTTGTTCAGGTCACTAAACACACTAAAGGCAATTTTTGCTCATAGGTGACCCCAATATGTTAACAAAATGCATATGCATCATTTTTCTTCTCCAGTCAAAACCTAGTAATTTCTAGACAAGTAATTTCATCAATTTCTTACAACATTTGCAGATGTAGTTTAATCTGCAGTTATAGTAATCTGAACCTTCACTAGACCATTTCAAATGGTTTCCCATTAAAAACTATTGTGCACAGAGAACTTTGCCTTCACTGACCACTATATATCTAATTTTGTCCATAACATTTGCCATGAGAGTGTGGAAAACCAAAACTAGAAACATTTTAATAGGTTTGCAATATAAAGTCTGGTCCTATCCTTTTTTCTTTCACCCAACACATTTATTTTTTAACAATTCAGCAAAAGAATATAAAAAAATTAGCTAACTCTGTTAAAGTCATGAATTCAGTGGTGACCCAGTCATATACTAAGTATGACGTACAAAAATGTCAAAGGAGAAAGGTGGGAAAATCTGCTGAGAATCATGGCAGTGCAGAGCTTTGAGAAGAGGTGACCTATCTACATTTGTAAATCGCTAAGATGCACCAGTCCTTTAGCTATCGATGAGTTAGATCTTAAAGAGAGATATTTGGGCTAATTTGGATGTCTGGATTATCACTAGAGCAACTAAGTGCAACAGAAAAAGGAGGAGAAATTACTTTGATGCTGGAGTTGGTTGTACTCAAGCACCACTTGCTTGATCAAAAGCTAGGGCTATGGCTGTAAAAAGCACAAACAACAAGTTCAATCCAAGCGCTGCCATGAAAAAGCAAAGGACAAGCCTCAGCGTAAAGGGCTGAAAGTAGCTGGCAAAGTTCTGACTGTCAGTGTGTACACTGAGCTTTTCCAAAGGACATGAGAATAATCATGAATTTCACATAAAACAGCCACAGACAATCTGATTAACCCAGACAAACTCATCTGAAGTCACACAATCACACATTGTCTACCCATGAGCATTCAGCATGAAACATATTATGTAGCTATGCTTAGGAAAAGCAAAGGTTTATAAATGTATAGTAGGTTTCAGCTTCTTCCTTTAAATTTCAAGGTAGAGATGACTGAAAAGATTGAATATAGAATTTGTTTTTACTCAAGCTGTAAGTGGTGCTGAAGTCAAGGTGACAAATGAGTCACATGCCTTGAAAAGCTGAGAAAGCCTGCACACATGAAAGCACCTGCTAGCCAAATACAGAACCTGAGCTGGATTTATTCCAGCTTTGTGGATTTCTGCATCTGTGTGTGTCCTTGTGTGCATTCAGCTTTGATTGAAGCAACCTGTCCTGGCTCCTGGGATACCATCCAAACATGTTGCTCATGCTGTAAAAACAGCAACGACTTTGCAGTAGTAATTTCATACATATAATCATCCATCTCTTTTAAAAATTAATTGTGTATTTGTCTCCCTTAGATCCCTTATTTCTAGAGCTGCGTGGTAATTCTGTAAATGTAGGCAGAAAGAGTAAAAGAAGATGTGGAGTTGCAGGTTGGGATACTGGAAGTCCCCAGAAATATTAGCAAGTTCACATAATTTACATCATTTAGCGCGAAAAAGAAATGATAATCATGCACACTACATAAGCGCACCTGACTGATAAGTATATTACAAAAACTGCAGCTATTGATCAGTGGGAGGCAATACGCCAATGCCACCCATCCTTGCTTTGTGGCTAAAAATGGTCTCTGCTGGCAACATCCAATTTCTGCCAGAAAAACTTTGATGTGTTATTGATTTAGGTTCTCTCTCTGCACAAGCAAAAACTTCTGAGACTGGAAATGTTAAAAAATTCTGGTACACCGCATGGGGATCAGTGTGTGTGTTAAAGGATAAATGTGTGGTTGGGGTCTTATAAAGTCTTATATTGTGGTGCTTCATTAAATGTTGTAACAATAATATATAACAACAATAATAATATTCTATCTTATTAATTCATGCCAGATAAGGTACACTTAAAAAAATGAAAAAAAATGTTTTCTTGTTGATTCTGGCTGTGTTTATGAGCAAAACAACTGGGCTCTTATGATGAATGGAGAGATCTGGTCTCCATGCAACAGTAAGTACTCAATAACAGCTTTATTGGCTCATTCGTTCCCAGTGCACATGCAGCTCATTAAGGCAATTACAGTTTGTGTAAGTGATACTACCTCACAACTCAGTCAGAAAAATCAAATCCATTCCAGGTGAATAGTTTTGAAGCACTGCATCAAAGACGGCAAATGCTAACCAGTTTAAAAATGAGTTAGATATTGGAAAAAAAAAAACGGGGTTTAGCTTTAGAAAACAATTATTAGCTTTGTATGGTCTTTTTTTTTCTAGTGACCATAAGCACATGTCAAGGAACCATTTCTTCTACACTTTTGTCAGCTTTTAAGTTTCTAGTTCATGTACATGTTGCAGGTATAATACAGTTCAGCTGACGAATCAAATAATAAAACCGATCCCGGAATATGGGTATCAGCTTCGAGCTATAATATAAAATGATATTTTATCCATACCCTCTTCCAACTTAGCTGTAAGAAACCAAATGTCTCCTGTTTGTTAAAGGCAAACCTCCATACTCTTTCATCAATTGATCCCAGTCATGTCTGAACGTGATGGTCTGGTGGAAAAGTGGAACTGTTCTCCAGAATAACTGCTTATGAAGTATGTAGTAGTGCAAAACGTCTGTCTTCATCTAAGTTGATGGTGATTGCTTAAAGCTTAAAAAATGAAACTTATTGTTCCCAGAAAAAAATAAGGCAGTAAATACTCTACAGATTAAATCAAAACGTCACCCACATCGTCAAAACATGTACCCTGAGACGCTAATGCTGTTAGTCCTGTCAAATCTGGTTATTTGTCAGTTGGTCTTCAAATTGTTCTGTGACCAAAAGATGGGTTGATTTTAATCTCATATCACAAGCATCATATGCTGAAAAACAGCATTTAACACCACCAAGCAAAGTTCTCCAACTCTCTCCTGAATATGCTGTGGCGTCTAAAACCAAAAACCTTCATGTCTCCTCTTGTGAAGAAATGCTCCAATCATAATTGTCCTCTCAGTTTTGCAGAGGCGTATTTCACGCTTTATTATTTGCCAAGGTATCAACACACTCCTCCTTAATTCGGGACTTATTCTTCATTTATGTTACATTTGAACTCCAATCCCTCTACGATTACAACCTATGAACACAGTCTGCCCTTATCAGTCAAAAAATGCTGTAAAGGAGACCAAGAACTTTTAATGATTTTTTTTTTCAAAGGATCTAAGATTGTAGTTCTAGTATTTTTCCCACTGAACCTCCACTCAAATCAAAGCAGATTGTGAGCCTTTCCTTAATTTATTGAATTAAATAAATAATTTGTTTTGGCCTTGGTGGACTTAACTTTGAAAAGAAGTGGATAATTGTCTGTGTACTACTAGATTAAATAACATATAAAAGATTTCCATTTCTCCTATCTTCTAATAAAACACATTCTGAACATGAGGATGTCTAAAAGAGGGTTTGATTAAAAGAATAGTCCTTCATTAGATTTTTTTCTGCCTTCTGTAGTTCAATTAACCTGAAAATATCTTATATAGTTCCATTACCTGCATCTTGCTGCTGATGTTCGTGCCGCTCTGTTTTGTCGTCCTCATTGGAGTGAAAAACGACAACGCTGATGAGCACAGAGATGATTTCAATATTAATGGCTGAGCTTTCCAGTAAATATGAGGAAGATAAGTCAATAAACGTTTTAACATTTCTTTTTTCAAATATTTTACTCCAAAAAGGATGAGGTCATACTTTATTCAATGGGGAAGTACCAACTGTTTCAGCTGTCCTCATGTTAATCCCTGCATACTGGCTGGACCCTCCCTGCTGTTGTGAACAGTAAAAAAACAAAAAACAAAAACAAAAAAAACAACATGAATAAGCCCCCACGTCATCCGTGTAAAATGTATATCAAGTCAAAAATAATCTTCAATCATCCATAAAAAAAACAGTAAAAAGCTAATATGTCTGTGCTATCTAACAAAAAAAAAAATGTTTTTGTTAGAATTATGATTATGTTTTATCAATTTCTTTAAAGTATTCTCACATTTTGTGCGAAAGTTTAAAGATTTGAAAGCATAATGGTCTCAATATGAATAACTGTATCAACATTAATTTGCTTTAATTGCTTAATGCATTTAGGAATCCACAGCATAACTTGAATAGTTGTTGTGAAGGATGCTGGAAAGTGTCAGAGACGCTACGAGCATCTCAGTCATTCGCTGCAAAAACAAGGAAACGAGGCTAGCTAGCGCGGAACGCACGCGCGACCACTAAACGTGACTCAATCCGGCGGCTCGCACACCTGAGACAGAAAAAAGGTGGTCTGGTTCTTCCTCAGCTGGGTTTGCTTGAGTTTTCTTTTCGGTCGCCGTCGTTGCCACAAAGAACAAACGAAGGCGCCGTAACAACTTTTTAACGGGCAGACTGAAGCAACCAAAACCAATTTGTTCTGGTTGCTTCAACAGCGTCCGACTGGCTACAGAGACTCTTTCTTCGTCAGCTTAAACATAGTTTTATCTATCCGTAGTTTTTTGTAGTTTAAGTCTGTAGTAAATTAGTAGAAAGTTCAAATACATCTGTTCTTAAAGCGAAAATCTCTCACCTGTTCACAGTACATTAATTGACGGCATCCAATAATAATAGCGCAGGTGTGGCGCTGTGGACAAATTGGACTCAACTAAAAAGGGTGGGTTTGTGTTTTTTTCTGAATCCCTACATAATTTATTGTCTTACGATAGATTCAAACCGGCCTCTTACGTATGACCTGAAAGGAGGAGTAGCATTTTTTCTCTTCACCCCAAAAGGAAAAAAAAAGGAAAAACAGTGCAATAATTAAAATGCTTGATTTGAACCCCACCTTTGAAAACAAAATGGATTCAAATGTCCCACCTGCTCAGCATCTATATATCATACAGAAATTATGGTATCTGCATACTGTTTGTTTTTTGCCACGTGTTCAGCTTAAATAGATATTGTATTTCTCTGAAGTATACAAAACACATGTGAATTCCTGATGGGCAACTAAAACCCTCAAAGCTCAGAACATGCTCATCAGAAGGACACATTTTCAACCACCTAAACATCCCAAACATGAAGACACCTCAAAACAAAATTGCTTACATCTCCATCAGTCTACTGCATGAAATAGTTGTTAACACTTTCTTTATGGGAACAATCTTACGGCAACACCGCACACAGCGCTGTCTGTTTTGCACTCTATTTTGAGCTGCCAAAACTCTGTGAAACAAGAAACAAGTGTCACAGTGTAAATAATCACAATGTCAGTTGCCTGTATTTTTAGCTCGCCCATCTGGAAATAATTTGAGTAATGAAACAGTAAATACTCTGGCTTGACTGAGACAGAAAGGATGTAATGACACAAAACCCCAAAGCTCCAGTTATCCTCTACTCTCCTATCTCTATGTTGCTCCTTTAGTAATATGGCAAAGTCGAGAAAAAAATGCAAAACCATAGATTAAGTTTTTGGTGTTGCAGCAGCAGTACCAACTTCAAAGAGAGTGAGTTATTTAGTGTTGTTTTAGTGACTGCATGCATGAAAGATCGCAACCCTGAAGGAAAGAAAAAAAACTGACAAGATCAAGGCATAAGAGTCTCTCTAAAGATTACAAGGAAATTCAGTTCAGTTACACTTTAAGAAAACTGCAGATGTTTAAATCTACCATTATGTATAAAAAGCTGCTTTTTTGATGCAGTAAATGATGACAACATCCCATGTCAACAAGTGAAAGTTCAGGCAAATCTATTCTCAGATTTTCTGCATCTAATGTACAACTGTAACCAGAAGTGCAAAAACACTGGCTGCTCCAAACGTTTCTAACTGTGTTATTGTCTCAAGGGTTCCTCTGGTAAAAGGTTGAGTCTCAGTGATTTCATTTTTGTTTGTTCCTTCTCATCTTTGAAAGTGTAAGCCGTCTCTATGGCGACGCTGTAGCAATCCTGCCAAATCTGTGTCCCCTTGAGGTCTGCATGGTCCACATCATCCACAAAATTGATCATTAATGACTTGATTCATCAAATGAATTCTCAGTACAGCACAATTTCAAGCTGCTTTATGATCTCTGAGGAAGACGAACACTGATAGAATATTTATGTTGTGGTCTGTGTTGGCATCACCATATCTTGATAAAAAAAATTCTGTCTTGATGTAAATAATCCTTTTTAAATACAAGCTAAAAAAAACATGTCATGGCCTGAAAAATCTTAGGATGAGATGAGGGTTGGATGTGGGTTGCTTTAAATCGCCAAAAAATAATATTTGGAAAGTGTGACTAAAATGGTACGTGTAGTCCACTGGAAATGACAAGCCCCCTCCCAAAATAAAATGATTTGATTGAAGTGTTTGGGGGTATTTTTGTCCAACCATTTTGGTGGTGACGTGAAAGGAAAAGAATGTCTTCTTCTCTTTCAAAGTTCACATTCAGCTCAATGAGGCCACATTTAGTTGTCCTCAGAATGAGCTCCTACCAACTGGAGAAGTTTGAAGACCAATTAACTGATAAAGGGTGGCCTGCAGGGAGCTGGCAGAGACAGTGATCAATGGAGCTGAATTGGACAGTGTGGGATAAAGAGAGCATCCTTCAACTTTATAAACCCTTCCTGCTAGACTACCTTTGAGCAAAGGGAATGCTTTAAAGTGAAGCTGCTCTGAGATGTGAGGTTTTGCTTTTGTGCCACAGTGTATGATTTGGATTGCTGAAGAAGGTGATTGCCACAGCAAAATACAAACATCCATTTAAAAAGTTGTCACTTACTGTGGTTACCACCACTCTGTTTCACAAACCTTAAACATAAGAAAACATTATACAGTACTAAAAAGCCTTCAAAACTTCAAGGGAGAAAAACATTAATCGCTTTCAGTGGCATTTTTTTAATCCCATATGTCTAAAGACAATAAAAAAATAGATACGTAGTGTAAACTAATATACGTTTGATGTTACACTTTACACTTGATGTATGCCAGTGGCTATTAGGGGAACTACACATATGTCTTTCAATGATTCAAAGTGATCATTCGAAAGCAAGTGCTTGCAAAGGTCATGTCCAGGTTGCTTTACCATTATAATGCCTTTAAAATCAATTGACGCAAATACTTTCAATACTTTCAAATACATTTCAATTACTAAAATGTATTAATATCCAGCAAAATGGCCACGGTACACTATTTCCATTTGTGGTTTTGATTCTGTTATTGGACATTTTCACAGTCATGAATCCTTTTGTGGTTATTTTGCATGCCTCTGAAGTTATCTGCATGCCTGTCAAGTAATTTCTTGACTGTCTTTAAGCTCATTGTTTGTGTCTGTGTGTCCTTTTTTGATATTCCTGAATTATCTTGGTCATCTACTAAAACATTAGTATGTTATTTAGAGATAGTTATATATTTGAAGTTGCCAGACAAAGCAATTTTGCAAAATACTAATGTGCACCATTACATTTAGGGTATGTCATAAAGCAGTCATTTTCACCCTCCTGTTTCAAACTAAACTATAAGTAAGAAAAAAGACAACAATACATTTTCTGTCTTTGTGATCTCAAGATAACTGTTTCAGAAACATTCAATTTGGTCGCTGATGGCAATAGTATTAGCTAACAAAAATGCAAATGTTATATTAAATGTGGCCTGATCACTATCATGCTGTGAATGTTCCAATTAGTATTTGTCACAGGGGTGAGACTTCTGCTAATTTTCCACAGATTTCTATCAACTGTTAATCATCCTTGAAACTTTTTGTTCCCATACAGCAGTCGCTGCCTAATTGGTAATTTGGATAATTGCAAGATTAAAGCATCCACAAGGAGTATGACCACTAATGAGATAAAACACAGTGCAGATAATAAACAACAATGATGTTTTTTTCCAAAGCTCTCCCAGAACAAAACAAAAGAAAATGGTTAGACAACTTGCCATAGTGAGAGCTATTTCAGACATCTAAGAGGAGTTGTAATTATTGTGCTCCAAATTGTTTTTTTGAAAGATATGCTTCTTTAGTAGAGAACTGATTGGGAGTCTAATGGGATAGCAGGGGCATTTAATACTAAAGCCATAATTCATGTCACTTTTTGATATCTAATCACAGGAGCATCCATCTTTAGTTATATCACATTGATTTCTTAGTCTTGTCAAACCAAAAACCAACTATCCATATTCACAAGTTATTCAGATCCAGCAGTATTTTGAAAAAAATAGGATCAGGATTTCATTGTGTCCTTACTTTTGCACAGTTGTGGATCCACTCTGTTGTGTTTTGCATAAAGACCATGTCTTCACTTCACACTGCATATGTGCACACATTCACTCTCAACTTTCTTTCTATACTGCTCTGAGGATCAGTGGTTCAACGTATTCACTTTAACTCTAAGCTCACATCTTTTGATAATGAGAAAGCTTTCCAGAATGACTTAAATTTGCAAAAATGTTCTAATGCTTACTAATCTAAATTAGAAAGGAATGAAGAATAAGTGTATTAGACTCAGGATGTAACAAGCATGCTGCTGGATTGAGTCCAATGGAGTGTGGAAGCTGCATTAGCCTTGATGCTGTGAACTTCCCTGTTTAGTTAAAATTACAAGCATATAAGAATTGCAATTTTTCTTTGGACCTTACTTATCTATGTGAATAATTTTAACTTATTTAAAACAGGTGCATACTAGTTCAAGTTGTATGTAGGAGTTGAATGCAGAGGAGCTCAAGAAGTCCATGCAAACAAAAGTATTAGCAGTTTAAAAACAACCATCCATGTACCACTGGCACGAATATAACCTCTTAATATTTTTTATCTAAAAATATTTTTAGAGAACGGGCAACTCAGAAAAATCTCGGTGCTAGAAGATCCCATTACACAGCTCGTTTTCACTTTAAGATATACTCACCTTGGTTGATAATTGCTCACCATTCTCATAAATATGCAGAGAGCTGAGGTATTAATGATATGAATGATCACAAGGGATTGCACTGTTGCATCTGAGTAACTGAGAATCTAATACCAATATATAAAATGCAATTAAACACCAACAAGTAAAACATAATTCATATTTAAAGCAAGCTAGCCTCCCTGTTTTGTAACAGTTGTTTCCCAATAGGGTGCATCTGCACCTCTCTGATCCAATGTTTCGATTAGACTGATTGCCTTTTTTACTCCTGACATGGTTGGCCTGCCTGTAGCACAAAAAACAAATGGTAAATCAAAGACTGGTTTTAAAGAATTTATCACTCCAAAAGTGGCTGATTAGGAATCCTCCAGAAGCCATGGGGAGGCATACGTGAGCTGGGATGTAAATGCAGTTGGCCTTCACTGTTTTGCTGTAGATGGCAAAACATACTAAGGAGAAGGATTGAAATCAAGGCTAACATTTCCCTCTTTTGCATTCCTTTCTCATGATCTCCCACTCAGAGTCCATCTCTGCTGTCTTTTTTCTTCTTCTAAGCTCCGTATCCCTCAAGTCCCTCTAAGCTTTAGTCTTTCTTTATTCTGCATTTCTGGAGTGCCCGATATGCCTGCTGTTATCACCAGATAAGTTTGTAGGTAGCTGCCTGGACGACACGCTGGCTGACCACTAATACAGCTGGTTACGATATAGTCTTTATTTATTCTTTGTCAAGACCTATCGAAAAAAATTATACATTATGACAAAAATATCTGAATAATTCATTTAATTCATCCGTTTTAATTTCCAACATATTCTCTTGACAGAACAGCATCAACTTGGCTGCTGATGTGACTGCTGTTTTTGCTTCAGATATTTCCAAAAAGCTTTTGAACTGAAAACAAAATAATTCAGCTTTTACCTAAATCTGTGTTCTTTTAAAAGTCAAACAAAGGAGTTGTTATCAAGCATTAAAGGTAAAAAAAGACCAACTCACATTCAAGTAGCCCTCACTCCAACTCCTGTCTTGCCTTTAAATTGAAGTACTCACCATTATACGGCATTTCCTTTTTCAGCTTGTGAAACAAAACAATATTTTATGAGCCTAAGAAAATTATGTTAATCTTTCAAACCTGTTATATTTGATGGTTTTCCACATTTATTTTATTTTAGACTTTAGTGGCTCCACTTTTAATCCAACATCCGCCTCTGAAAAACATGTCAGGCTTTAAAAACACCAATCCATCATTGCAGTTAAAGTCATGGAGGCAACACATGAAATATGATCATCCAACTGGCTGTAACATTTTGTTTATTTTACTCACTTTTAAGCACAAGGAATAAATAATGGCGATGCACTGGAATGGTCTCTAACTGATATGTGTTTATTTGGGTAATAATGCCACATATGTTCAACACATTAATCTTCTGCTTGCAAACCTGAAGAGCAAAGCACCCCAGCTCACAGTGGGGCTGTGAAAGTTATCCTTTATAAATTGCAGTTGATTTATATCTGATTGGGTCTAACATGTATTGCTTTAAGACTTGTGAGTAGAGTAACAATAGGTACAGCAGTGATTTGTGACAGAACATTATTTGCATTTCATCATAGAACTCATGTTTGACTAGGGGGAACTCTATTAAGGTGAAACTGTAACTGCTTTCCTTGAAGTAAAGGAAAGAAAGTTGCAAGTACAACCACAAAACTGTATAACCAACAGATTCTGCATCCTTTGAAAGTGCTAAATTGGATTACTAAGACGCTTTGGTTACACTTGGTTTGAAATCAGATTGTTAGAAATTATGTAATCCAAAATAAAGGATGATTAGTAGCCCACAAATAGGAGTGATGGTGTTGGGTAAAATTTAAATTTTTCATAATATACAGTCTACAGTGTGGTTACAGGAGGAGCCTTAACACTTGATGGGCACCTTTGTTCTTACTGTCTATCACCTTCTTTGTGCACAGTGTATGGAAATGACACTGAGTGACAGAATGGCAGTTTAGCTGCAGCTGCCAATACGTTGGTATGATTAGCTGAATAGTACTGAAAGAAAGCTCACAATCATGTTCGTATTCATACTGCAGTCACTTTCAGTATGTAAGAAGGAGCCATACTCAGGTCAAAGATGAAAGGTTGGCACCCATTTTTTGCATTGTGGAACTTCTTAGACATTCTTCTTTACCATCATATTTCATATACATAATCCCTCCTTCATTATGGACTTTCTGGCTGCCACTAAAATTGGTCAGTGTTCTGTGAATTCACACAATTGCACCACACTTGTCATTCACCCGTGGTGCTAACAACGGCTAAATCACTGAGTAATAATGCACATAATCGGAGAGCTATTAAACATAATGAAATAAAGTGCAAGGAGACGCTGTTAGCGTAAGAGCTCTAAATCAAGGTAGATATTTAGAGGCACAATGGAAAATTCTGCCATTAAAGTTCATAGATGGGGTGGCTCTATTTTGTGGACAGCCATAAACAATAGGCTACCTTGGCTCTATGGGAAGGCCCACATTATATGAGCAGAAACCTGACCGAAGTGGACAGTTCAAAGCCTTTTTTGACATATGACTCACAGTTACCCACCACTGCAGGAGAAGTATAGTGGTCACAGATTCATGTCTACACAGTTTCATATACTTAGAGTAAAAATGTAATGAAAGAAAGCAATTACCTGAAGTACTCTTCTGTTTGCATTTACCTCACTACCATGAAAAACCCTCATTTATGTTTAATGGCTGTTGCCGAAGTCACAACTGACATCAGTAATAATTTAATTTATTTTAAATGTTTTTAATAAAAAAATGGAATTATGAAACTTTGGCTCCAAACGTATAAACCCCACATAATATCTTTTGCCCTATAAAGCTCTTATTTGAATCCTTTGTACCCCAAATGATCAGAAATTAATTCTTGACATCTTAAAATCAAACTCAAATCTACCAGTCTTGTGTATATTACAAATAATGCCAACAAACATACATAAACTGTGCCTCTACAGAATTATTGCTTCCCCAAATCACTGATAAAGTTTTGGAAATTGTCCTTAGGTATATGGAATTTCAGTAAGTGTTCGTTAAAATCTTTGCATTGACCAAATTTCTTTGTCTCGTGGGATTGTGTCTAAGGTCATTGTCCTGCTAAAACACGTCAGAGCTAGTACTAATACTGAGTAAATAATTACAATCTAAACTGACTTGGTAATACTCTTAGTTAATTATTAATTTGGTATATTTTCAGTGCTAGAGGCAACATCCCATTGATAAAATCCCCTGGTGTGTTTTACTGCATGGAACAGGTTCTTCTTTTAGACAGAAAAAATATAGAAGGATAATTTTGTGGCCTATAAACAAACTTGATTTGTGCACACTGCACAGGCATAAGCACCCAACCATTTCATGTCAGTATGCAGAACTGTAGGCACGTGTACTTATTTTTTTAAGACGATCTGATCAACCTTAGGTCAAAGCTGATCTAAGTCAGTTATTTCATAACACAATAGCAAAGTTATAATCCCTTGTCTATATTTCTTTGCAATATATATGACAAGCTCTTGGTAGATGTAGTTGTACAGTCCTCCAGAGCTTGCTCAGTGAAACAGCTTGCGTTAGCCGAGAACTGGTTTTAACTTTATAAAGGATTTAAACAAAATTAGTTAAATCTGAGATTTCTTACTGCAATGAAATGTGAATTTTGCTTGCTCATTTGTAAATTACTTCAGCTAAAATGTTTGAAGTGTATAGATCTTGTGTGTTGGATGCCATCAGTTTCCTCTCTCTGAAGTACAACCAACATTTACTGCTAATGTGAACACTACAAAGTACACAGTTTGTTTCCGGTACCAATCTAAACTGTGCCAGTGATTTTGAATGGAGCTTATTGGATGTTTTCTAAACTTTAAAAAAAATGTTTTACCTGAATCTTTTGTTCATGTGAGTAGCATTGTGTATTTCAAACTGACATAGATCACCCGCTGAACCACTAATAACCCAAGAGTAATAAAGTATGAGGACACGTTTACATTTTACGTCTGACAGAGGGTGGAAGCACATTTCTCATCGCAGGGTGGCTGTCAGTACAAGAGCTTCCCTCATATTTTCCCTGGAGACAGTGTAGAACACACTGTTCCAACAATAAAGGAAAATTGACAAAATTACAGAAATATTGAACAATAGGAAGATGTGGCGGGGGGGGGGGGGGGGGGGGGGCACAGAAGAGGAATCACTTCAGCACAGTTTCGCAGACAGGTCATTATCACCCTTGTTTATCGAAGGGTTTTCTTGTTGATGTGGAACTGAGCACCTTGTCTTCACTAAATGAATGTGGCAGCCATTTTTGTTACAGACATGAGTCATAACAATAGCAGTTGAGATTACGAAAATGTTCCTGGAACAGTCTCTACTATAACACCGCTAAAACTTTTTTACGCGCCTCCTCATAAATATTTCACAAAGAGGCTGGATTTTCTGTTGGCTTTTCGGGATATTTGATTGTTTTTTTGTTGTCCATAAGATTTATTGACTCTGGCATGAAATAAACTAGCATCAAACTGTGGGAGTGAGATTTTTCTTTAAAATTATTGTCCAAATGCTCATGAGAAAAAAAGTGTTCAATCTGCTAAAATGAATTACAGATCTTTGGTAGCAGAAGAGAATCAAAGAAAAGTAGAGAATCCCAAAGTACATCCTAGTCTTATCGTTACGAATGCCGCATCGCTGGGAGCAGTTGCAAGTCTTTCTCTGATAAAAGGACATTTTCTCACCTGAAACGCATTGTACATTAATCATCATAGTGGTTGTTTGCATCCCTACCCACAATACACAGCACATCTTGCAATGTATGTTCTGCATGAATAGCCACTCTTTTACCACTTTGCATGTTTGCTCAGAGTCAGAGGGAAACATCACAGAGCCCATTAACACCAATGCACAAGTGTCTGCCTGATTTTTTAGAAGACGAGAGCACATTTCTGCCTTGGAAGGAGATGGTGCGAGGATTATCTGTCATTGCAATTTCTCTGCTTGTCCATGCATGTCAGAGCTTTGCAAACTGTTTGTCAACACCAGCAAGTCAGCTGCTCATGACTGTACAGGAGAGCAAGCATGGAAGTGTTAAGTGGGCATGAATTCAGTGTGTATGTTTGCACAATAGGAGTGTAAGTGAGGCATGACTCCAAGCAAGTATGAATCAATGTGTCT
>JABUIW010000100.1:0-13193 GCA_013363375.1 Menidia beryllina
AAAATCTAAAATGCACACCAAATAAAAGGTCAGGTCTCAGGAGGTTAGGGGTTGCAAAAGAGTTTTCGGAATAACGAGCTCACCACAGAGCCTCTCATCTGATCCGTCTCCACAGTGATCGACTCCATCACACACAACTCCCAATGCACCCGCTGACACACAGCGACCATTTGCACACTGGAACTCTTCTGCCCTGCAGCCCACTGCAGAGACCGGTGAGGGTGGGGTGGGGGAGGTTAACCAGTGAGGACCTGGAGAGGAGAAACCTGAGCACTCTGGATCCCATCTGTACACACACAGATGTGCAGCATCTACCAAATCCTAAACAGCCTACCAACCTTCACTGCAGCCCATGATCTCGAGTCGTAGGTAGATGCCATTCTGGAAGTCTTGGGGCAACAGGCGAACAAACTGAGCCAACACCACCCTATCCAGCCTGCTCTCCGTCACACCCTGATCGTTATGGTTCCCAAGAAAAACCTGCGGGAAGAACGGTCGCACACCGCTGAGGATGCTGAAGGTAAAGGCGGGAGTTGTGTGCCTGCTGCTGGCAGACCTTGGCTCTGGGCCGGGCGTCTGACACATGCTCCCTGTAGGTGAACCATCGATCCCCATCCCGACTGAACTGGAGGTAGAAGCTGGACACGAACGCGCCAAACACACCACCACCCTGGGTCAACACGCCTTCAAAACACAGAAAAGATACCTATACTGCATGCTTTAGAACTCCATAGAGAAGTCAGTTTTGACTGACAGTCCTCAGCAAGCTAAAGGGCACCCGGAGGAATCTTTACCAGTGATGTTGTGTGGTTTGAGCAGGTCTATCTGGAGGTAAGGGTTCTGAGTGTTGACACTGTGTCCCTGTGGCCTTTGCTGTGGCAGCTCTTTATATTCTTCTGGTTCTGGACTCCAGCCCTGCAGAGAAACCTCTTGCAAATTACAGCCAGTGTCTTAAAAACGCACACAACAAAAGACAGTGTAAGATGCTGATATATACTACATGTTGTCCACCATTCATCTGGCTAATTCAGGAGGGTTTGCAGGCTAAAAATATTTTATAGTTTATATTAGGAAGATGGGAATGTCACTGAGTGTACACCTGCAGGTCCAGATGTGGGTCCCACCCATGGAGCCGGGCTGCCTCGGGGGGGTGGCCGGCCTGGTGGGATGAGGCAGTGAAACTAGAGGCTGGCAGAATCTGGACACCCAGTGGAACCCAACACTCATCTGAAGAAGAAAGGTTTGGACAGTGATGAAAGTGGATCCACAGAAGGCTGGAGTGATCTAACTCATGCAGCTCCTGTAAAAAGCCCCCACCTCCATGTGGCAGTGGAAACGTGGGGATCGGGGCTGTAGTGCCCTCTGCTGGCTCCGAGGTCACAGTGGCAGGCCTGACCGTTACCGTGTCATTTTCCCCTGCACATCATCCAGACAACAGCCTTTTAGAGCTAAACGTATTATTGTTGAACACCTTTACTGAATCCCATGGCTATAGAATCTTTACCCTGTAATTAGAATTGTTTAAATCTCTTTATGCACTTGTCAAACCAGTTAATATTGAGTCAAATTGATTGAATTAAGTGTGTTTTTTCTTTAACTCTGTTTTTTATTGTGGAAGGATCTCCCTATTCCAGCCACCCCGCCCTTCTCAGGGACTATGGAATCCTCCAGTCACTTTTGCCTGACTGAAGCACATGCACTGAGAGCAGAGCAGCCAAATGTGAGGGTGTGGTTCTCATCTGGAAAGAGGCAGCATCATCCGGTCCGGCTGGTTAAGGGAGCTGAGTCCAAAGGACAAGCTTTCACGTTCCTGCTCCATCTTTGCTCCAACCTTCAGCTCTGCTCACAGATCTGGGCTGAAACCAGTTCCCTTCAGAGGGGGCTGGGCTAAAGAGAGGGGGAGGAGCTCCACCCGACTCACATAAGAGGAGGACGACTGATGGATGGAGCATGTTACCCACAGACACTGGTTTTCCAAAGAAGCTCTCAAGTTTTCCTTTAATGGAGGAGAGCTCTCTCTCAAAGCACAAGCAATATATGAGGGCTGAGATCGAACCAGATCAGTTCTGAGAATCAACGAATCAAGTGAACAGCCAGTGATTTTACCTCGGCAGTAACAGCACCGGTCTCCCTCTCCAGGCACCAAACTGGAGCCCTAAACACACAGAACAGGTAGGTCAGTGGCCAATGTGGTGCAGTCGCTTTGGCACGCGGCTGTGCAGAGGAAAAGCCCCAAACAGCTGCAGCCAAACACACATTCTGACACAGATGTTCAACATGCTGTCGTCGTATTCCCCCATGGGCACAATGTGCATATAGGAGGCAAGTTCTCTTCAATCTGACACATTTGTCAAAGAAAACTCAATCTGTTCGCGATAACTCAACTCAAATTTCAGTCAAATTTGTCAGGCCACACAAATGGCACAACCACTCTGGTCTTACCGCGGGACATCCACTTGCTGCATGTGGACAGTAGGCAGAGCACCGCACCGTCAGGTTGGGATAGCACTGGCATAACTGGCACTGCTCCCACCTCCATCTGTCTCCAACCACATGGGCCTGACCCTGATACTCACACTCTTCACAGGGCTCCGTCTGACACCTTCAAACACACAAAAATGCATGAAGCATTAAGGAGGAACCAATTTAGGGAGAGTCCCTGAGTGGACCTACCGACGGGCTTTCCTGTAAATCCCTCTGCACGTTCTCCCATCTCCATGGCCGGTGGGATTATTTGGACTGCGGAATGACCACTGAACACTCTGGACACCGCAGGGTCCTAAACACTCTCCCCACTCAGACCACGAAGACCACCCACAATGCACTGCAGGGAGACAAAGCTGCCGGTGTACAAGGGCTCGGGTGGAGGGAGGGGACGGACGGACGGTGTGTGCTCCTCACCTGAGCAGTCGGGGTTAGGCTTACAGTGCTGAGGCCGCCCTCTCTCACAAACACAAAGCTCACAGTTCACTTTGATCTGCTGGCCCGGCCAGTAGCGCACGCCCTCCACCTCACACACACATTCCTCAGGTGAGACACAGCTCTGTGTGTGGCTCATCACCTGGCCCTCGGGACACCAGCAGCCTGCACACAGAAACATGTCTAACAGTTATCTGAACATTTATCGGGACTCTCCTGAAACAGCTGGAAGACGCAGGTTCAAAGTTGGACACGGACCCTAACCCTAACCCTAACTACTGACCGGAGAAGCAGGCGGCTGAGGGAGCACAGGCTGTGCCACTGCTGATGTGGGAACAGGAAGCTGGACAGGGAGTACAGCTGTGTCTGACCAGGCCCAGCGGACAGCTGCCGTTGGTGCACCCGTCATCGGGACACGGTTCTGGAGAGGGACAGCACAGAGAAGAACACGTTCTATTGTTTTGTTTCCTTTTAATGATGGCAGATGGATAGAGTGAAGGATGGATTGATCCTCAGGAAATGCATAAATAATCAGAATGTTGTGTTAAACTAGCTAAATTACCAGCATTGTATTTCTATACTGTAACATACTGCACATTTTAATCCACTCTCTCTGTTTCAGTTCTTACTGATTTCCATGGAGAAGTTAGAAGGTCCATCGAGCTGAGAGCAGTCTCTGCCTCCGTTTCGAGGAGGAATGCAGCCTCTGTGCCTCACCTGCACTCCCCCACACCTGATGGAGCAGTTTGACCAGCTCACCCAGGGCAGCCACTGACCGTCCACTAGACAGAGGCAGAGGAATTCAGCACACAATGAGTTCACACAATGAGCTCAGCACACATTTATGTGACGTCCTGGGGGTTGTGTTCAATCTAGTGAGTTCGACAAAAAAACGTTGAATTTATGAAAAATGTATTCATCCGAACTCTGACTTTTATATGTGCATTGAAAGTTGGAGATAAAAGCCTCCTCTCTCAAAACATATAGTCTGTGAAGGAAGAACTTGGTTTGGTATTAGTTAAGAAGACAGAAAACTGAGACCTAAAACTTCAAGCAAGACACCTGACCAAATTCAGGCATAGACACATCACCATCAAAAAGTCCACTGGAATTACAGCAATAAGACATTCTAAATCAAATGTCACAGAGAACCTGGCCAACAGCTTAAATAGATCAGGAAAAAAAACTATATCAATTTGACTTTGTCAGAGGCAATACCAATAAGCAAGGGAAGGCTAGAATGGATTTATCGAGGAGCCTGTTGAGTAAAGCTCCAGGTCTCTGCAGGCCTTCTTGCAGATTGCGGCTGTGTTCAGGTCACAGGTGGGACTTCCAAATGTTCACATCTCGTTTTAATTATTGCTGCTGAATGGAAGATCCTTCACAATTCAATGACTACATATTTGGTATTGTTGATACTTGAAGAGGGTGTTGTCACACCACTCCACAAAGTGATCCACCACTGGCCAAAAGGGGCCATGCACCTTCAAGGCGTGGTCTCTTTTCAGCAGTGCTCCTGCATCTGAGTCTGAAATCTACATTAAAGGGGAAGCGGCATGGTGTGCCTTCCGTAGCAGCTTCAGAGACAACACTGGGCCCGACTGATGACAAGACTAAGGGTGGATAGAACTTTGTGGAGATGGAGTTGGAGCACATTAGAAGCTGGGGAGAATGCGTGTTCCATGTGTTTAACTTAAACCTGTTCAAATGAAGACAACGTTGTTTGACTTAATACTGGAGTATAGTATGATGGAATCATCTGTGTTTGACTGAGTGGAAAAGAAGATTTTTGTGGTGATAAAAATTCCACATATGCTCTACTCACACACACATACTCTCTCACGCTCTCTCTCTCTGTCTTTACCAGGACAGGAGATGCTGAAACACTGCTGCCTCTGCACGCCTGGGCCCTGACAGCGATGAAGGGGGTCCCCTGCAGGGCAGGATCTCTCCCGCCTCATTGAACCTGTCCCACAGGAAACACTGCAGGGGCTCCAGGGGCCCCAAGAACTCCAGGTTCTACAACCCTGTTCATCTGTAGGGCCCCTCTGTGTTAGTGAGGAGTCTGGGCAGTCTGCTACACCATTACAAACCTGAGAAATACAATATGAACTGAATATGAGCTATGTGCTGCTCATGAAAGAACATATTGAAGACGCACCAAAAATAGATGCTCATGGAGGTTATCCATTGCTTTGAGACTCACCAAGTTGAAGGGAAGACAGGTCCCATCCATACAGGTAAATTCAGAGCAGGTGTCAGAGGTGTTCTTACTGCCTGGAGGCACTGGTGAAACAGTTTTATCTTCACAGAAAAAAAAATTATACATGTAATACATACGTACTGTATAATATTCAGTGTATATATATATATGTATACACATCTGTGTGATCTTGCTAAGCTACCACTAGTTTTCTCTGGACCCTACCAACTCTCAGCAGTGAGGACATGTTTGCCTCATGGCGTCCTGCAGCTGCTGGCTGTCTAACAAACAATGTGGGCTGCATGGAGAATTAGCTGTCTTTACAGGGAGAGACAGGGCAGACAGCATCTACCCCACTTTGAATAGCGCTATTCTCCTTTCTAGAAATATGGCTGAAATCATCTATAAACATGACAATCCAGAGACCAGTGTGCAGAGGTCCAGAGCTAAAGTCCGGTGCAAACTGCCCTAAATATCAAAGTGAAGCTGAAAGCAGGGGAGACACCTCATCAGTTTCTGATTGTTTACAGGAATTTTACGTACTGACTGCAAAAGATTCTGGCATTTCTGTGCAAGTCTTGTTCCTTGAGCTTAGAAAATAAAATAATAAAGGTCTCCAAACTTCAAGTGGGAGAAGTCTGGAGCTAAAGCATCGCGGCAGTGTGAGAGATATCTGCAGGTATTTGACAGTGTGCCCCAAAGGACCAGATCCCACCGCCTGCATGAAGAATTGGCACAGCCCTGCCGAAAGTTCTATGAAGGCCTCCGGCTCATCCAGGGTTCTGCACCCTGTTAGACGAGTCTTCAGACGTTTGGGCCCTGACATTAGTGGCCTGTCCTTCAGTGGCCTGCAGCAGTCAGCTTCAGCTGGATCACATCATGATCATTTTGCACGTTGCTCCTCTTCTGCCTCCTGCTCTGTCGGGTCTCTAGCTATCCTTCCCTCCACTCTGTCCTCTCTCTCCTTGTATTGGGGGAACTTACCACACACCAACTCGTCGTCACTCTGTGGACAGTCTGGGATGTTGTTGCAGACCTTTGACATGTTCACACAAGTGCGGTTGTCACACTGGAAGCTACCAGGGCAAGAAGGTATCTGACTGGAGCCTGGAGGACAGGTTTGGTGTCAGCATCTGTCACCATATTTATCAGCCAAAACGCTTTTGTCACCTGATTACATCTACAGAAACATTTTCTTTGATGCTTGCAGCCTTGTATCGTTATGCCAAATGGCTTCTTAACTGACCACAGTTGTCTATGCTCTCATCCGAGGCATCCCTGCAGTGGGGGATCCCATCACAGAGCTGCTGGTAGTCCACACACTGGTCCCCGGTGAGGCAGAGCACCTGGTGAGGCCCACATGGAGCAGCACACTGCTGCTCATCACTACCGTCCCTGCAGTCTGTCTGCCCATCGCAGCGCCACACCTCAGGAACACACTGGCTGCCAGAGGCACAGCGGAACTCCCCGGACCTGCAGGCTGCAGAAACAAAGCGTTTCACCTTCTCAAACTAACAAGAGCTCAAGTCCTAGATATGAACATCAGTTCTAAGTTGAACCCATTTCTGTCCATTCCTTAAATCTGGCTCCGTCATCACCTGAAGATGGGGGGACTGCCGGCGTGACGATTCCAGTGTAGCAGTTGCTTCTGTTCTCGTCCTCTCTGCCGGGGCAGTCTGTGCTTCCATCACACAGCTTCACCGTGGCAACGCATGTACCATCACTGCAGGCAAACTGGTCGGGAGCACACGTCACTGCCATATAACAAAAGATGGCATTAGTGCCAACTGGAGGAGGGCTTTGAGAGGACTGTATACAAATTGAAAAACCATCAGACAGCTCGTACTCTTCTTCTGGGAATGCTGAACAGAATGGGCCATGTTTGCTCAGTAAGAAGATGAATGTGAACTTCAGTAATGTGAGGTCCTGAAACAACCTTTCGTCTTCATCATTCTGAATCTTAAATCTGAGACTAACTACATTTTGAACTAGTTCATGAAAAGCATGAGCTAGCACAACTCTAGCTGACTAATATTTCATGTATCTATATGAGCCGTGAAAAACAAAACTAGCAGTATATTTAGTGTATTCACCTTTACGTGGACAGACAGCTTCATCAGTCCCAGAGGGGCAGTCTCTGAGTCCATCACACACGCTATCTGCAGGGACACACTGATCTCCAGGACACTGGAACTCTCCTGGTGCACACACACACCTGCAGACCAGCCAAAAAGATGCGATGCTGTATCTCACATAACTCCATTTAGGATACAAAGATAAAGACAGAATCTTAAAAAATCTAAATATGTAGTAATTCATGCTCTTCGAGGTCAAAAACCTTCACAAGACATCTAGAAAATGTAGAGGTGGCTCACTATTGTCATGAATTCAGGTTTCTGGGCTGCCTTTCTGGTCTGGTGGCTGAACCTTACCTGCTTCTGACTCTAGCATGTCGCCTCTTGGATTTTCTGGATTTGAGATTCTCCAGTGTCCGACCCTGGACCATCTGTGGACCATTACGTTTTGGATCCAGAGACTACGGATCTTGGACCCTCGTCTGAACCACAGTTTGTTTAAACTGCTATTCAAGATCCCTCTCCACCTTAAAATAAACCTTTTTGTACCATCTCTTCGTCTCGGCTGCGTTTTGGGTTCTGGACTTAACATTACCGTTACAACCATGCAATCTTTACCAGAATGACACAAATGTCTGATGTGGGCTTTGACTGGCCTAAACACAGCAGCCACTGTCTCACCTCTGCAGTTGAGACCACTAGACCCTGCCCAAAAATGGTGAGGGCAGCAGCCTCTCAGCCTGAAATCACCCCATCAGAAGGGCGGATTTCAGTAGGCGTGGCTTATCAGAGGAAGTGGAGTGACAATAGAAATAAGAATCCCCTTAAAGTGGCCCCTTGAAATCCATCTATCCAAGAGCAGGAGGTGGAGTAGACCCAGGGCCACTCACATTTACTCCTAGGGGCAATTTGAAGTAGCCAATTGACCCAACATGCATGTTTGTGGACGGTGGGAGGAAGGTAGAAAACCCAGAGAAAACCGACACAGACACAGTGAGAACAGGCAGACTCCCCTCTGAAAGGTCCCAGTCCCCCTGGAGACTAAAAGCGGAACCCCCTGGCTCTGAGGTGACTGTGACCCGGGGCCTAACCACCACACCACTGTGCCGTCAGGCCGCTTAAGATAGGAACTTTACATGGGAAGGGGAGGAGGAACAGAAAAATACCAGGGCTGTGTTTTCGGGGTTTTTCACACTTTCTGCTGACTTCAGACAGCTTAACACGCCACATGCTCCCAGGGACGTTTTCTATAGAGCTTTAAGCTATCTAACCCGCTGTTGAACTGAACACGCACCCTCTTTCGTCACTGACGTCTTGGCAATCCTCATGGCCATCACAGCGATGGAGGTAGTTGATACACCGTCCCTCTGGACACCGGAACTCCCCTTTATCACACAGCACACCACAACCTGGAAGAACAAAACAGACAGCAGCTGCACACAAGACTAGTAATGAGAGTCACCAGCACAATCAAGAGAACCTAACTGTGTTTGAAAATTCAACTTAGAAAACATAAAAATCAATGAAAGAATAAAGAATGATGGGAGTCTTCAGCACTGGGTGACAGAGTAATGTCTGAAATGCTGCAGCTAGATAAAAACACCATCTTGATCAGCAGAAAATCCTTCCTAATGAACCAGCTGACATTTTATAGCTTAAGCATAGATTAAGATAAAGCATTAATCTGCTTATCCAATACTAAAGAACTGCTAAAAATCCCTCCTAAATGTTTTTGCTCCAGAATGACTAAATGGAGTGACAGGACCAGGAGCAGCAGCAGCAATGCCAAAGCATATGTTCTCTTATTTTAAGTACAAATATTTAAATATAGCACCCAAGTAGTGAGGTCATGCTTTTGAGGTGCCCCTGCCTGGCATTACAAAACGATGTCCCCTTGCTCTGCATCTGGAACAATGTTATACTTCCTGACTAGATCCAACAGCCACTGCATTCAGACTGAGAAGCTTTGGACCCAAAATGAACTCTTGGATCCACCCATTTTCCCAAAACAACCAGGTTTGGTTAACCACTGAATGAAGTAATGGTAGGAGTAAGTGGGAGTGTGCACCACCTGTCACAGAATTAAAGCTGCGATAGGCTGGGTAGAAAGTATAAAATGCTGCTGGCAGGTCTAAAGGCTGCCCTAAATCCACGGCCAACAGAAAGTCTTGAAATCTTAAAAGCTCTCTCCGCACAGTGACTAAATTTGAAATCGGATTTGAACTTTTCTCTACGGAGACGCTGTATGTAACACACTTTAAAGCTCCAGGAGCAGAGGGTGGAGGTATTTTAACCTGCCTTAAAGTTATGTAAACATATTATCTGTTCTTATCATTTTGACTGTTGCCCTTAAATACTGGGACATGCAGCAAGGAGTGGTAGAATTCTGAATGCGTTCTTTGTGATGGTTTACCTTGCTCATCAGACCCATCAGCGAAGCCACAATCCAACTGACCATCACACACAAGCCTGGCAGGCAGACAGTTTCCATTTGCACACTGAAACTCCCCAGGCGGGCACACGGGCACTGGAGGGGCAGGCCCACACAATTCCTCATCCGAGTGGTCAGCACAGTCTGGGTGGCCATCACAACGCAGAGCCAGGTTCAGACACGGTCCACTGCAGGGTTGGGGTCAACTCACTTAGATAACTTCAGGATTTGAATCAAGGGAAAACTCAAATTCTAAAATCAATGTCACAGTAGCACAGCTCTGTAGCTGCCTGGCAAAATGAAAACGATTCATTTCCACATTACATTTACAGAAAACCAGAGGATGAAATATGTCCAGTCCAGCATGACCACCATGGAGGCCAGGCCCTATGTGGAATTTAGCTTGGAGAAGTCTAAACCCAAAAAGCTATCGCTGTCCAACACAATGTGTTCGAAGAGAAGGGTGAAGCTCAACTTAACTGATTCCATAGATTTAAAAAAGTTGTTCTTTAGAGCAAAGGAGAACAAACGAGTGCACTGTGCAAAGTTGGCCCTGTCTGTCACTGTTGGTGTATTGTAAAATTCTAAGTCATTACATTTGTTTGACTTTGGCCAACACCTTAGTATTTTTCAGCCCTTCTTGTCGGCCTTGTTTTTTGGATAGTATCACATCATGTGTTACTAACATATCTGTGAAGATTCTCAGTCATCCAGGTCAGGCTTGAAATGTTCACTTTAGGCAGCCAGTCAGGACATTTTCTAGACGTTGCGCCTCATTAAAGAAGCTTCTTCAGTTCTGAACCGAAGTTGCATAAATTGAACTTTACTACATTATATTTTTCAGAAGGTGTGGCCACAAGGCCAAAAATATCTGTTTGTCATTTGGCATCAATCTTTAAAGGATAGGCACAAAAAAATGGCAACATTAGATAGAAAAATTACTACAGTCATTATTTTAAACAATGTTCACCTGGAAATTGGACAAATGCTAATTCCACGCTCAATCATCCACCAGTAAATGGACCCATTAAAAAAATGTGAATCCAGAAGTCTCAGGGAAGACAAAGTGCAAAAGGTCCACTGGTCCACATTCCACACACCTCCACTGAGCTACATAAGCTGAGAGACTATGTTTGAATCACACACTGACTTTTCTGCTGAGACATTTGAATTCACCTCAGTGTGCTGACACAGCGAAATTGATTGTGTGCACAGGTGAAGGGGCAGATCTCATCTGAACCATCACCACAGTCGTCCTCGTTGTCACAGCGCCACTGAGAGGGGATGCAGCGGCCACTGGTGCAGCTGAACTCTGACTCCAGACAGGGGGGTGGGGGAGGGGGGCAGGCCTCCCCCTCACACTGCCACACACCCTCCTCACATGAGCTAGAACATATTAACATAAAACTCAATGTATTTGCATAGATGTATAGATTGATTGATGATGTGTGAACTTGGAACAGACCAGTTCTGGCAGTGCTGAGTGATAGTAGTTCCAGCTGGAAACATGGAGCCCTCCCACTCACATGGGCACTGTGCGGGGACTATGCAGCCATCGCCTGAATACAAATAACATACAATATAATGAGTGTTAACAGCTATGCAAATCAGGACTCTAAAATAACAACTAAAAAGAGAATGTTTCCTGTGAAGGCAAACTTTAGATCTTCAATAACATGAAGGTGAGTTTACCGTGTGGAACAGTGCCAGCAGGGCAGAAACAGCCCTCCACACAGGACAGCGTAGCACACTTAGCATAGGAGCTGTGCTGGACACCAGGACATGATGGAGAGCAGGCAGGACCACAGGGTTCATAGACCAGGCCTTTCTCACACTGCAGAGCTGCAGGAAAAGGAGCGACAGCTTGGTAGACACCAAACCTGGAGGGTGTACATGAGGCGTGTGGGTGTGAGACGTACGACAGAGCTCCTGAGACCTCCAGCGGATGTACACCCCTCGCCGGTTGCACTCCTCAGCATACGAAGCGATGGCAGTGCACAGACACTCGCAGTCCCCACCCGAGTCGCACCTAAAACAAGCACACATGGAGGAAGAAGACTGAGGACAGGGCAACACACAAAACAACATCAGTCTAAGGAGCGACAGATTCTCAGCGGGGGCTGATCTCCCCAGTGGGAGGCAGCCTTCTGCATGCTTTAGTCTCTCAGGTCTGTCTTCACGTTTTCCAACAAAACTCCATTTGAAAGCAAATAACAGACTAAAACTAAAGATTCCCCATTCCAAGTGCATTTGGATAATTTTTGTCCTATTCTTTAAAGACACTTGACTCCAGTACTAAAAGATAATCTTGTGATTCCATGTCTGGATAAGTGCTGTCACTCACCCACAGGCATCGAAGACACACCAGTCGTAATACTGCTGGAAAGGTACCTCGGGGTGGCACGATGAAAACACCTCCTGTGTTAGAACCGCACATTTTTTCTTGGCCCAAGTCACTCTGTGGATGTTCATCTGAGAGGCCAAAGTTAAGACATTTTAGCTCACTTGAAGCCATTGTTAGCTCATAAGAAACACTCCATCAGCCATCCAGCCATCGTCTACACCCACATGCCTGCGGGTTCTCAGCCCCGCCCTGGGGTGTGTCCCTGGCCATGTGCACCTTATGGTGGCCATTACTGGTTCCTTATTCTAGCCTCTGGGTTCTGAAAGGCATCGCTAGTTTGTCATGCTTCTGTCAGTATCCCAGCAATTCAACCTTTGCTCTTGGATATGTAGTCTTTTGACGTTGGCCTCATCTTTGGATTACCCCATGGGGACACGGCTCTAGTCCCGTGTGGTGAAGGCAAAGCTTTGCCTTTGAAATGTTTTTGCTCAGAGATCTCAGAGATAGTGGATGCAGCCAAAACGTGTTCCCTTCACAGGGAGGGGGAAAAGCTTGGCGATCTTAAGGGAACTCGTAAGCCAACTGCCGTGATTCCTCCTTTTGGAGGTTTCCAGGCAGATCCTGCCGAGAAAAGGCCAGAGCCAGAACTCACTGGAAGGATAACGTCCCTTCTGGCTTGGGAGTGGCTTGAGACTCCCCAGGAGAAGCTGGCTTCTGCCTCAGTGACCCAACCATGGATAAGTAGAGATAATAGATCAATGGATGGATGGCTGGTAAGGCGTGTGTGTCGGTACTCACAGCACAGGGGTCTCTGAGGTCCTGGTTTTCTACATCAGGGCAGGAATCGCTGACCTTCCAAGAATTTCCAAAAAGTTCAGCCGTAGACTCAACAATTCCCTGCCGCGTTGTGAAGTCGTTTTCTGCGTCGCCATCAAAGTTTCCACACAGACCCCCCACCCGACCCCTCAGGTGGGCTGCCAAATGCACGTAGACACGCATACCTGGAACCAAAGCAGGTTACGATCCCAAATCGGCTTCTCAACATGCATCCACAACAGAGATCTACCATCCTACCTCCATCCCACAGCAAGGTGACTCCGAGTTGGGAAGAGAGGGAGACAAACAGGCCAGCTCTCTCCAAAGTGAGACCACTGCCACTGTAGGACTTTGGTAACGTCACTGGCATTCCATTTACGGTAACAGCTTTACCTAAGTGTCACA
>JABUIW010000100.1:13593-32965 GCA_013363375.1 Menidia beryllina
ATTGCTCTTCAGTACATTACTATATCCTTAGCACGATTAACAGATAGTTTTGCATTATTTCCTTTTCTTTTTTTTTGTGATTACTGCTTCAATTTCAGTGCACCAGTTGTCCTGTAAATTCAGTCCCACTCGGTTATTACCCTGATATGCCAGTTGTTATTGTCAGGCTATTACCTGATTATTTCTTTCAAACACAAATGGTATTACTTTCAGAAGATGTAGTGACACAGTTTTCACCTACTTGAAGGACAGTTCCCTGAGGACAGACGCAGCCAGAGAGTGGCTCCCTGCACTTGGTTTGTGAGATACTGGACCCTGGGGGCTGACCAGGGGGGTCCAGGCTGGAGCAGGTGAGGAGACAGGAGCGCGGAGCGTAGACCAGAGGACCCGGACACTGCTGCACACCCTCACAGTGCTCCCGGGAGCAATTAAGGGATCCCCGCTCACACACACTGTGAAGAAAAAGATGGGGGGTAGACATGGTTCAAACGTCTGGAGACGACATTCCATCTGTCAGGTGGACATAAAAGTTCAATTATTCACATTTGTTTTAGTAGATAAGATTCAGATAGATTTAGCATAGAAATATCAACAAATGTGGAGTAAGATGAGTTGAAGTAAAGAAAAACTTTTCCAGGAATTACAGAAATCTGGAGTGCCACAATGTCTCTTGTGCAAGTGGCCTTGACATAAAAGTTTATCATGGGTCAATGGTTGTTCAGACACACACGTGCAGACTCCTATCAGCGGCACAAAAAAGCAGGTCATGTTCGAAAAGGGCATTTCAAAAACACAGGTGCTCATGGGATAACATCAGGGAAAGACTGTGGCGTTTACCTCTGAATGAGTGATGAGTGCTGAGGTTTGTGGTAAAGAAATGCAATGAAATCAACCTATCCTGTTTCAGAGAGCAGGATCATAGAGTGATTTCATCAGAGTTCTTTCACCACTACAGATTTTCTTAGATAGGTCTACAATGTGCAGTTTCACCCACTAAATAAGGAATAGATCACCATTATGCTCTTACAGGAAAAGAATGCATGCAGTTCTTAACTGAAAAACCACATCTGTATGATGATTCTCATCCCAACACATGATGTGCAGAAAGAGCTCAACCTTCGACAGAAAACAGCAGAAGGGCGTAGATAAATACACTCTAACATTTTTGTGTATTTTTCTGCAGTGAAAAAAACTAAACAATCTGACATCTGTAAATAATCTGTAAATAATTAGGTTTAATAATAAACCTAAAGTGTATGAACCTTTGGGCTCAGAATCTGGGTTGATCTTTTTTGCAGAAAAAAACAGTCCTGTGCATCAGTTTCTATGAATACTTAAGCCACCGGTTTGTGGTTTTACACACCTGATTCAAATTGTTTCACATTTGGCAATTTTTAAGAGTTCTGTTCAGTGTCAATCGGGTGTGTTGAAGCTGGGAAACACCTAAAACCGGCAGGACCCTGAGAGAGCTAGAGTTTAAGATGCTGGAATGTTTTAAATGGATCAGAGCCAGGACTGCTATGTAAATTCTATATGTCAAACGGTCACCTCTCCGGAAATGTTTTAGCAAATGGCCATAACACTTTTTCATGAATTTCTCCTTATACTAGGCTTGTTTCCCCTCACATCACTACCACTCACCCAATGTTTGTCAGACACACATTTTGAATCTTCCTGTCACCATCTTGGGCCTCTGGGACGTTGACTTAACTGATTTTGACTCTTAATGCGACTATCATTCACAACATGGAAATCATTAAACAAATTCTGACACCATTAATTCAATGTGAATGTTTTACAGGGTCATCAAGTTATAAAGCGTCCCTTCTCAGTGAGGTTCCTTCCTCATTTTCTCACTGTATGAACGTCTTATCTGAACTGCACCTTGCTCCTCTGCTCTGAGTGAGTTATCTATTCAAGGAGTAGTGGGCTCAATCCTATGAAGCATGCATTGGTCCACAAAGCCTCAGTATTTGTGACATTTCTGACACACCAAAAACTCTCCTATGTTTGAAAACAATGAACTTTTCTATGGTTTTGCTTGCACATTAGTGTTCAACCACCCATTTCAGACTCTGTTTTTGCCTTTTGAAAGTTTTCTTTACTTTTATATCCTGAAAATCATTTAGAACTCTTTTTCAGCACAGTGGATGCCATTTCCATACACGCTATTTTCCCTTAAGCGAGCAGAAGCCATGCAGAGATGTATTGCCATGATTGGCAGAAACAGTTGCGTTTACACTCTGGGTAACTACAGAAGGATGCATACATGCAAAGAGTGAAGGCGTGTACTCATGCCAATGTAGAAACGTTCCTGACTCAAACATTAGCATACCTTCCTCACATTTTTCTATTCTTGACATACCAGGTTTTACAGTCGTTTTTAACTACAGCCCCGGGTGAATACATCTTGCCTCCTTGTACACAAGGGCACAAAGTGATGGGCACACACTGGCCCTGGTGATCCTGGACAAGTCCTGCTGGACAGTGGCATCCTGGAACACACACTCTGTGACCCATCCCAGCACCATTGTCACCACAGTTCCAGCCATGTTGGAGGTCTGAGCAGGAACCCCCACAAGTGTGACCACACTCCTGGTAAATTTGACCCCCAGAACATTGGACAGCTAGGTGGAAAGGAGAGGAGAGAACAGAGCTTTTAATTTTTTCCTTTTACTTCAGTTGTGAAATGAAGGGAAACAACTCAGAGAACTTCATAGCATAGGTTAGGAGGTGAGGGTCAACGAGGCTTTAAAATCATGGGCCTTTATTCGCAAGTCCAATTCTAAGGTGTGTACTTTAAATGACAAACCTCCTGTTTGTCATTTAAAGTACACAGCCCCCAGTCAAAGGTGCTTCTTTCTCCAATCAATGTCTTCCAAACACATAGAACATTTCCTCCTGAAAAGGGATTCAACTAGCAAAATAAGTGAGGGAACTAATGTGAAGGGAACCAGTTCATCCACAGCACTCTGTCCTGTGACCATCAAAGGTGCAGTGGCACTTACGGCAGAAGGTTTGGTTGCGCCAGTTGAGTGCAGCGCCCTCCTGAGCACAGTGCTGAGCGTAGGCGGTGAGCACGGTGCAGTGGCAGGACTCCTGAGGAGCACAGCTGCAGACTTCTGACAGACACAGATGGAAGTACGGCTGCCTCTCCACCACATCATGACACACCTAGAGGCCAGAGGATGGACGTGGTGTTTGACAGATAGAGAAAGAGAAATCAGCCAATGGTGACTTGTCCATCCATCCACTAGAGAAGGTGCTTGTATGTTTGGAAACATCTGGGTATCTAGCTTGTGATCAGTGTGAGCTTCAAGCCCCCTATGCATTCCAAGCTCTGAAAGGATATCTAACACGTCTAATCAGTCCTGGGCCTACCCCAGTGCCTCTCATCAGTATGCTGGAGACATCCCTGCTGTCTCCTGTCCATCCAGACTAAAGCGGCTGATTGGGAGATCTCCCCTGGAAGCATGGCTGCTACACTGTGCCACATGTCTGAGACGGGCCAACCTCCAGTCAGAACTCACTTCCATTGCCTGTGTCTGTGATCACCTTCATCTGTTAAAGGCCTATACCTTAAGATGGAGCGCCCCCCCACCTCTTAGTTTAAGGACCATGGCTTTGGATGGATTTGGACTCCCAGCAGCTTCACAGCTTGCTTTGGGCCATTCTAGTGCCCACACAAGGTTAGGGCATGACAAAGGCATTCGGATGAGGTGATATTCTACCTTTTGCTAAGTTGTCACCGTGGGGTCACACACACTCTTCAGGTCGAAATGGTAAGATCCTGCTTGACATGATCACTTGCAGGAAAACTGACAAGAGACAGTTGAGCCTGAGTGGAACACACACCATGAGCTAAGGATGCCGGCACAACTCTGCCCTTACTCTAAGGGATACGTGTGTTCCCGCATTCCTTGAGCTGGTAATTGGATGAAGACTCCATGTCCACTAAAACTGAGGTTAACCTTCCTCTAGTGCACAGGTGTCAAACTCTCGTCCTGGGGGGGGGTGCTGTCCTGCAGGTTTTAGAGGTGTCCCTGTTTCAACAACCCAAAGTGCCATTAGCAGGCCGGCAAAGCTCAATAATGTCCAGAGGAGATCCAGTTTCATCAGAATCAGGTGTGCAGAGCACAAGAAAAGGTCTAAAACCTGCAGGGCAGCAGCCCTCCAGGACCGGAGTTTGAAACCCCTGCTATAGTGTGTGCCTCTAATATTAAACCTAAAAAATGGGCGGACGTGGACACAAGAGGGGGGTGAGACAGGAGGCCGCTGAAGCTGTGCTCACACACTGACCTGGAATACATGACTGTGTATGATGGCGCACACTGTGTCTGCATAGTGTCTCCTCTGGGCGTAAGTGGAGCAGGGCTCCAGTGGAGAGCCTCCCGGCAGCCTGCAGCGCTCTGTTGTGAATTTCTCTGCAAATGATGACACACTGTTCTCTACGTCTCCTTCTGGAGTGGTAAAGTCATCGTGCTGGTTCCAGGTCATTGTTCCGCACAGGCCGCGCACCTGAGATACACCAATGCAAACATCAGCATCCAGATGAGAGTTCCATCCAATTTAGCATACACAGGTAATGAAACGTTTCACAGACAATCTGCCATGATGCGTATTTTTCTTCAACCAGTTAAGGAGAGTCAAAAATGGACATTATTTAGTGTCTTTAGCTACCTAAAATAAGACAGGATCACACGTGGTATTTCACTGACCTTATTAGCAAAGCCTGGCTGCAGTTTGATCAGGGCAAAGGGTCCATCTAAGTACCACAGAAGCTGGGCTCCAAACGTCTGGACATGGAGAAACAAAGAGGAGGCCTGACGGACAACCAGGTCTGCTGTGACCAAAGGCAATGTCTCCCTCTGCCCATTCAGTGTTATGGTGCCTAGAGGGGAAGCAAAAGAAACCACTCCCTCCTTAAATGAGTAGGACAGGGAATATTTCAAACCCCAGTTACTGTGTCTGTGTGGTAGGTTTTAATGTGCACTGTTTAACATCCAATGATCTCATGCAGACACAGATAAATCCCTTCAGGAGGATCTGAGGGAGTCAGAGGCAGAGCCAGTCGACTGCTCAGTGACTAACAGGGAGCCACTAACCTGAGTCTGTGATGGTGACCACGCTGTGCAGCGCTGTGACTGTGACCTCCTTCAGGCAGCCCAGGTCCCCCGCCCCTCCTGCACACTTCCCACAGCGCACGGCCACCACCAGCTTCCTGTCCACAAAGTCCTGCACACAGACAGACACAAAGGTCCTCCCAAACTCATGAGGCTCTGTTGTACTTGCAGGCTCTGTGCTTTGTTAGCCTCACCTCCACAGCAATAAAGGGGCAGTCTCCTCCATGCAGTGAGTACCTCTTTTTGTCAAAGCTGGTCACCTGCAATGCTCCTATGAGAGTGCACTGGCCTGCACACCTCTCACCGGAACACTGCCACTGCCCTGCTCTGCAAACACTGAGAGGGTCGGGCGGAGAGAAGGTCAAACAATCAGTGGGAATGTGAAACGGCACAAAGTCCTGTCAGAGCTCACCATGTGTTGCATCTCTGCCGCAGAGTGTCCCCGGGCAGGTAGGAGCGTCTGCGGTGGAAGCAGGGACAATCGTCTCTCTTCACACAGTTGCCCTGGTGAAGGTAGAGACCTGGAGGACACTCACACCCCCCCACACACTCCTCCCTGCACTGGCCCTTGGCTGTTGGCGGTCCCAGGAGCTGAGGGGACGTACAGCTGGGGGGACAGGAGGACACACAGTCTGAAAATATCTGACCTCCGGGGCACACACGACCTGCAGACAAGAGACAGGAAGCAGAGTTACTGGTGGAGGTTTTGCGTTTCTCAGACAGTCAGTTCAGAGTCTGTTTATCCTCCTGAGCTCTAACGAGGACTGTGTTTCTTAAATCCACAGTGCAAAATCGTGAGAATCCTGTTTTGTTCCTTACCACACAGCGAGTCTGTCCTCCACAGTATGACCACGTGCTGCTGGGCACACTCGCGGACGTAGGCGGCCAAAGTGTCGCACACTGCCTTCTCTCGGTCTTTTGGAGGCAGGCTGCAGTAGAGGTAAAGACACGTGTCTATGTAGGCTGCTGGATCCACCTGAAAGACACAAACCTGTCATTTCATTCCCCCCCTTGGTACACAAACTTCCCCATTCACACGCTGGTGTCAGCATTTAGCACAGTCTTAAAGGGGTTTGGGGGCCATGGGAGGTCACTGAGGAAAGAGACGGGGCACAGAGCCCATTGGCTCAGCAGGATATTTGTTCAGTTTGATTCTCCCTCGTCCATCACAGGGCCTCATGCAGATGAACAAACTAGACAACCATGCACAGTCCTGTGGTCAATTTACGTGCATGCTTTTGGATTATGTGTGGAAGGCAGAGTACCTGGGGGAAAGCCATGCGTAGACAGGGAGAAGATGCTAACTGAATTCCCCAAATGAATGTTGTTGGGGAAACCCTGAGGAGAACTTATTAAACCAGGGCAGGGAGAGCTAGTCGGACAACAAGGCAGCTCCTGTGTGGCTCTGACCTGGAGATGGCATTGTGTGAAAGGGTTTTCCAGCAGCTGGTGACACACTGATTCTGCCTGAAGTCGTAGAGCAGGGTCTCCTGCCAGCTGACAGCTGTGACCCAGCTCCGCCGCATCGCTGCAGTCCTGCTGAGACAGAAGGCTGCTGAGGCTGCAGCTCACACAGCCATGCAGGAACACCACAGACCACCACTGGCTGACTCATCTACTGCAGCCAAAAGGTTTGTAAGTGTCTTTTGGGCTGCTGCAGCTCACTGTTTGAGTGGTGGGCTCATAGGTGAACACGGTCAAGCTGCTGCTCTCAGACATCCTTTATAGGAATCAGAGCCATAGTGCCCTAGTCTGTTTAGTGAAAGTGAAATGCATTCAGCACATTACCTCATTCTGCTGGTCTGGAACTTTCCACGAGTTGCCAAAACTGGCAGCGTAGGGAGACACGATTCCACCCACTGTGGTGAAATCATCTGAGGAAAGCAGACACAAACAACTCTTATTGTTCACAACTGAAGTGTGAACACAAGCAACCCAGGACGGAAAAACTAAAGCAGTGTGTTCAAACTGTGATGAGCGTCACCCTCAGCATTGTGGTTGTAGACTCCACAGAGTCCCCTGGTGGCTGACAGGTGCTCCGCGGTCACCGTCAGGTACACCGTGTTCAGCAGGTCAAACCTCACCCTCACACCCAGGCCGCTCTCCACAAACACAAAGTCCCCCAGCCAACGCACAGCCACCCCTGCAGACAGGGAGGGGCTCTCAACAACAGAGGCTTGTTTTTGACTCCATGAATACAGAGGTGATGAAAAGAACCAGCCAGTGGGGCCTGTCAGCACACCAGAGGTGTGCAGCAGTTTTACGATAAGTGTCTAATAATTGTGGCTTCATTCTCCTCAGAACAGAGAAGAAACTCCAGGTTTTTTCAAAGAGCTGAAACACTTTACCATTTTGAAACAGCGACTGTCCATTTAGAACAACGACGTTGTTCAGGGTTAGGTTTCTGTAATCAGCTGAAACCAAATCCAGACCCAGCATCATCCTCAGGACCTGAGGGAAGAGAGCCACGGAGTCTGTGAATGCAGCCACAGGGGCTCTCACACCAGAGGCAGCTGCACACACGGAGCAGCCTGAGAACAGGACAATGTCTAAAGATGTAAAATAGTACCTTACTGCAGCCCCCCCCCTTTGTCACAAATGGTACTGATGTACACCGCCCAGGTGCCGTCGGTAGAGGAGGCCAGCAGGTAGGTGCAGGTGCCCTGGAAGTGGAAGTGCTTCCTGTCAAAGGTGCGATAGTGCGCTCCACTCCAGGACATGCAGGTGGAGGAGCCCTGGGGGGCCCTGTCAGAACCCAGCACGCTGCCGCGGACCAGAACCGAGGACTGCGAGTCTGGAAGGAGGAGCAGGGACACCTTAATGGGCTGTCCTCATATGGAAACCGGCGAGCAGATGGGCTTTTGGTCAAACCTGGAAGGAGAGTGTAGGTGCAGGACAAGCAGGCCAGGTCGGAGGCATTCCTCCAGCTCAGTGCCCACAGGTTGGAGCAGCACTGCTCCATGGGCATCAGAGAGGAGTTGTGGACTCCAGGGAAGTCCTCACAGCTCCATGTGGAGTAGCACTGACCGAGCGCAGCCGCCCCTGAAAGGCAGAGGGAGAACACCACATCCAGAATATAAGCAAAGAGTGAAGGAGGATAAAAGCGAGCTCAGAATATCTGAGCACAAAGGAACCAGAGCAAAATTCTGAAGTGTCAGTTCAGAAGAGTTGTTGCTATAATCTATAAGTATGGAAGGGATTTAAGACATTTACAGTAATTACAGTGAATTTGTGACCCCTTTCCCCCCGTTTATCAATGAGAAGATGACAACATTAAGCTGGTTAAGGATCTGAGGACTGGTGGCTGGATCAGTAGGAATACGAAACTTTCCTGACACTATTTAGTGGCATAAGTGTACAATGTAACTGTGTGTTTGGCTTTAAGTCTTAAAAACAAATAAAAAAGCATGTATGTGTAAACCCCATGTATGTGTGTTGTCCTCACCCTGAGAGCAGCGGGGTCCACCCCAGCCCTCACAGCAGGCCCTCACTGTCTTGTTCACCCTTTGGCTCACTATCTCTGGGGGCCTGAGGCAAATACATGCATCAGGAAACAGTTAAGTATCACCATCATTTGGAAATCAAAGAACAAGATCACCTATTATCTGACACAAAACCTTCAATCCACATCTTTAAAAGGAAGTTTGACAACACTAGCTTAATAAACTCTTTCCCTTTGATAGCGAGAAAACTGTGCCTGTGATACAATCTGCAACACTCACAGAAGTGTTCACCCTAAAATTACACACCGATCTGAAAATGACGGATGATATATAGTGCTCCTATATCTGCATTCTCTCAGTTTCATTTCTCAGGAGTTTACCACAGGAGTGAAGACCACACATACACAGATCATTTATGCTGCCCTCCTCTCAGTGAGGACCTGTCGCCCTGCTGACAGCATCATTCCCACCACAACATGGTAGAACGGAGGGAACCTAGCCACTCTTTGGAGGCAGCGTTTTGACATGAATCCTGCAACATGTCTTTGAACACATCCGGTGATCTGATGCACGCAGAGGTCACATAGGACAGGGCTGATGTTCACTTACTTGAATAGGAAACAGGATGCCTTTGCCCCATGTTGTTTATAATATAGCGCAATGCCATCATCACCCCCGTACTTGGTGCGCATCCTGTCCAGATCCAGCTTCCAGCCCTGGCTGTTGTACTGATACACGGCAGAGCAGCTCACTTCAAGCTGCAGGCGTGGAGTCAGGAGCTGCTCGGCTCTCTCTTCCACCATGTGTGCACACCAGTGTCTGGAACATGACACACACCTTTCATTTCCTATCTGTTTTACACAAACATGTGCATAATCTTGCAAGAAACATCTACATTTGTCCATAAAGAAAACGTATTGCAGTGAAGGTAAAAATGTTCAATGGCAGCAGTTTTTTTTTTCATTTCTAAAATTATTGAGCATATTCTAGTTCATACTCTGTCACACAATGAAAGCAAAATGAGTTTGATTTATCAGGAGTAACAGCTATATGGATCCCTGTCTATACTCACCCATCACCCAACACAGTCTGCAGACCAATCAGAGTCAGAAGTAGTCGCTCCATAACTGTCTCACTCATCTCTGGGTTTAAAGGTCCTGTGAAAATGATAACTTTAGCTAGTCTCAGACAGCTTTAAGATATAATGTCTGTTTTAATCATATTTGAGTAAGCATCATAACAAAAGTTTGCCTTTACTTAGTTAATCTTGAAAGATGAAAATGAAAACCTGACTAAAGAAAGACGATCAGGAGAAAGATGATCAGGTAGAATCTATTTTCATTGTTTGAATACGCATTCAAATCAAAGGCTGATTCGCTTTCATAGTCCAACCGTCCTACAGTCGCCAAATGTGTTCTCACCTGTAAAGAGCTTTAGGGAATTCTACCACAAGAGTGAGATTATAGTCGCTTCCATCAGGCCAGAGTCCCGTCTGTGAGAGCTGGAACTGGTGTAAGTGACGCAGAGCGCGATGTGTGCTCTATATAAAGGGGGTGGGGGTGAGGGGGCATGAGCATACAGTGGCATTTGAGAGAACTGCAATTGGATATAAGTTGCACAGTAAGATTTTGGAAGGCAGTCATTGGTTCTTCAAAACCTCCCCTGACTCTGCAGAGTGAGACATGATAGAACACTGTCCACAAATGAGGGCACGGGGACGTCTGGGAGAGCTAATCCTGCAAAGGAACATGTTCTGGAGGTATGATTGAGGCCTTTTTTCAATGAAACATGTCAACGGACATGAGGTCTGGAAACTTTGAAAGCCACCAATATCCCTGGTGTGACCTCTTGACCCCGAGCGGTGGCTCAAACACAGCTGCTGCCACACAGAAACGTGGTGCCTGAACCAAAGAAAGCAGACTGAAATACTGTTGTCTCAAGGGGACCTCTTTAGGAAACACGCTCAGATGAGCTTCTGCAGTTTAGAGGTTAACCAACACAAAAAACATCCATCCATCCCTTTTCTGTAGGGGGGTGGGGAGCCTATCCCAGAATGCAAAGGGCCAGAGGCGGGTCCACCCTGGACATCCAGTCGGTCCATCACAGGGCCACTAGAGACACAAAATCAAAGAACCACACACACTCAACAATGCACCCACTCCAAGGGGCGATTTGGAATTTCCAATCAACCTAACACAGGTTTTTGGACAATGGGAGGAAGCCAGAATTCACAAAAAACATTTCAATGTAAATTTATACACTTCCATGTATCAGGTCATGTTTAATAAAAGATACCAACCCTGTTTCGTTAGTCAAGTACATTTGCACATTTGTTTCCAAACCCATCAGTCCCATGAGAGAACTGGGGCTTCACACAGATTCTCAGGTATGTACTGAACATGCATCACACACCATCACCAGGGACTAGATCCCCATCTTAGATGAATTATGGACCAAAGTGCTGTCACGTCTGGGGGAATTTCTGTTGTGTTGTCATGTCTTCCTTGATTACCTATTGTGTACACCTGGGTTCCCTTCCCTCATGTGTTTAAATAGTCCTCGTTTCTCCTTGTCTGGTGCCAGTGTGTTTTCGTTCCTCGTCTTGTTCACGCCTCGTAAGAGAGTTTTGATTTTGCGCTTTATTCACAGTTTTGTTTTTGCCTCGGTCACGACAGATTTTGATTTAATACTTCGTTCATCGTCTTGTTTACTTGATTTGATACTTTGTTCATAGTTTTGTCTGCCTTGTTTGAACTTTGTCTGGCCATCCACTCCTTTTGAGTGCGTTTTTGGTTCAATAAAACCTTTTTGAACCGACCCTCCGCAGCTGAGTCCTCCCTGAGATCCAGTCCTCTTGTCAAGTGCACTGCCACAAATGTGTGGCAACAGCAGCCTCCTCACTCCTATCAGCCGCACCAAGCACAGGACCTTGGAAGGCAGAGCCTTTGCCCCCATTTTCTAAAACTACTGGAGACTACATTGTCACATGTACCACTATCCCATAAAGAGGCAGAGGAGTTACTGAACTGTGGATGACTGAAACTACAAACATATATCAACATCTAAAAATTCACTATTCAATGCAACACAGTTTTCATAATCTTTATATTAATTTCTTCCATAGATATGCAGCTTTTAAAGCCCATTTATTTATTTTACCAATTGCTTCATAATGTAAATAAAGTAATCGATTTTAGCATTTAACTTGAAGTTTCTTTGTCTAGAACATTTGAGTTTTACCATTATATTTTCTCTGCAGACTATTTTCAATAAACTTTTGTTCATGTTTTAGATGTCACTGTTTCTTTGTTTATGCACTGTGCTATAAAGTAATACAGACTGTGCTTTGAGAGAGGTATGCCTCTCAGCTATTGGTCAATCAAAAGGCAGGTTTATTATATTTTGTATTTATATGTCTCACCGCAATCTGTCACACCACCTCATTTATCATTGACTCTTTTCAGGAGGGAGTGTTTCTCTGTATTCCCCTGGATATTTGACCAAAGGTTATTTCATCTCTTTCACAAGCCACTCCTGTTAGATATAAGCAGACCTGTGCTGATTTCTATTCACAAAAGACTTCCTGGAGCCATAGGACTGCGCTCATCTGTCTTTTTGAGGGAGAACCATGGCTACAGGTACAGTAGCTGGCTCTGTTTCTATATGATAGTGCACATGGAATATTTTAGAAAAATGCATTCAACTTTTTAAATTCACACCTCTGTTTCATGAAAATGGTAGATACCTTCTTCTAGTGGCAACTATAATCAGTTACACCCAGAACCTGAGGGGAATGTTAGTGGTGATGGGAGAAATGCAGTTAACATGTATCTGTGGAGCCACAGAGCCTGACACTGATAGTCAGCACAGGAGAGCTGTGGCTGGGTAGCCAAGGAAACAAACTGCTGTCCAGCTCTTCCAGAAAAGCAGAAGAATGAGGATTTGACTTTAGTTTTGTATTTTTTCATTCAGGAGAAATATAATTTATAGATTTTGAAATATCTATAGTTTAAGTGAAGCCTTAAATGCAGTTAAATGAACCTCTCTGCGTGTCGTATCTTCTTTTATTAACACATGACATCATTATCTCACTTTCTGCAGTGAAGCTTGTCTTTGCGCTGCAGCTGATCGCCTTGATTGGTTGTAACACTGCCAGATCCAGAAACTGGGCTCTTCATGGAGCGCCTATTTTTGCTGACCTCACACCCCGTGAGATGAAAGCTGTGCGCGCCTACCTTCACAATATTCAAGAGATGAAGCTCACAGATGCTCGTAGTGAAACGCTGAAGAAGAACAGTATCCTGCTGATGGAACTTCATCTGCCCAAGAAGCATGAGGCTCTGAGAGCTTTGGACCGTGGACAGGCCAAGCCCCCCCGTCAAGCTCGCGTGGTCATCCAGTTTGGCGACCAGACCAAGCCCAACATCACTGAGTACATCGTAGGTCCTCTGCCATCCCCAACCTCTCATGAAATCAAAACCTTCAAAGGGAAGAGGCCTGTCCAGTTTGAGTCAAGGCCAATCACTGTTGTAGAGTACGACCACATTAACAACATCCTTGAAAAGATCGCATCTAGGGCTCACCGGCTCCTGTTTGAGACCACCGGAGGGTTTTCCTACACCAACTGTTCAGACCGCTGCCTGACCTTTTCAGACATCGCACCCCGTGGCCTGGCCCCAGGGGAAAGGAGGTCCTGGATTATGCTGCAAAAGTTTGTGGAGGGTTATTTCATTCACCCAATTGGATTTGAGGTACTGGTCAACCACAGAGATCTGGATCCAGAAAACTGGACAGTTGAGAAGGTCTGGTACAACGGCATGTACTTTGACAGTATTGAGGAACTGCTGGAAAAGTATGACTCAGGACATGTGGAGAAGATCAAACTGCCCAGTCACAGCGATGATGACCTTTACTCTACCTACATACCCCGGGGTCATAGCAGCACTCCCACTCATGTCCACGGGCCCAAGCTGGTTGAGCCACAGGGGCATCGCTATCGCATTGAAAGCAACTTTGTTGAATATGCTGGCTGGTCTTTTGCCTACAGAGTCCGCTCCTCAGCTGGACTCCAAGTTTTTGATCTCCGTTTTAACGGGGAGAGGATTGCCTATGAGATCAGTCTCCAAGAAGCCATTGCCTTCTATTCCGGTGATACTCCTGCTGCCATGCAAACCAAGTACATCGATGCGGGCTGGGCCATGGGCACCTCAACCTATGAACTGGCACCAGGAATCGACTGCCCAGAAATTGCTAGCTTTATTGACCTTTATCACTACTTTGACACGGACAAACCCGTTCTTCACAAAAATGCTCTCTGTATTTTTGAGATGACCACCGCTATGCCTCTGAGGAGGCACTTCAATTCCAACTTTCAGGGAGGATACAACTTCTACGGGGGGCTGGAGAACACAGTTCTGGTTTTGCGTACAACCTCGACAGTTTACAACTATGACTACATCTGGGACTTCGTCTTCTACCAGAATGGGGTAGTAGAAGTGAAGGTCAGTGCTTCTGGATACATCCATGCCACCTTCTTTACACCAAATGGACTTCACTACGGCTCCAAGGTGTATGACTATGTGCTAGGCAACTTGCACACACACCTCATCCATTATAAAGTCGACTTGGATATTGATGGTATGTATGAGAGTGTTTTAGTTGTCTAGGTTTTACACCAGTACCAGAGTGAAGTATAAATTCTTCAAAACACCACAGTGCAACAAAACTACATATCATTATATTTTGTGTAGTGTAAATTGTGGTATATTCACTTTTTACCTTTGAATCCAATGTGAAAAAGTGGGGCGATGTTTGTATATAAATATTCTTTCTTTTAGATTCATTTTAAGAGGTTTTAGTTTTAGTCTTCTTCATATTTTTGGTATTTTGTGTCTTAACTCAATCGTTTAGATAAACAGTCTGTTTCTGGACTTTCCCCTGACATAGAAAAACATGTACTTTGCCTAATGTACTTAGATAACCGGTCTGTTACTGGACTTTACCATATCATAAAAGACAGACAAGGCCTATTGTGCCCGAGTAACACATAAAATCTTTTCACAAATCAGTCAGAAAGAATGTAGTAAGAAACAACATCCTACAATACGTGTGCATCCCTTATAAGTGATTTTAGAGATATTTCAAATAGAATAAAGTTTAAGTATCAGTTATATCAGTTATATTATTATGATTGAAATGATTCTAAAGAATTCTCATCTAAAACATTTAAAAAGCAGCTTGATCCCTGATAAAAAAAATGTCTTCTAACTCTTTGTCTTGACATTGACAGGACGAGAAAACAGCTTTGAGAGCATTGACCTGAAATATGTCAACTTTACAAATCCATGGAGCCCAAAGCATTTCATTGTGCAATCCATGCTTCACAAAACGCAGCACAAGACTGAACGATCTGCTGCCTTCCGGTTCGGCAAGAAGTTTCCTCGTTATGTGCACTTCTACAACCCAAATGAGAAAAACAAATGGGGACATCAGAAGGGTTATCGGATTCAGTTTAACTCTCATGCACACAGTGTCCTTCCAAAAGGCTGGAGAGAGGAAAATGGCATCAGTTGGTCAAGGTAATAAAACAATTTCTGCTCATGTTGCTTCACAATTGTATGCCACTATAGCATTGAGAATTATCCAAATCCAGTGAATGCCATAAATCAAAAAATTCTAAAAAGAAATATTGTGAGATCTGATGTCTTTGGTTTTGAATTTTACAAGTTTGCAGAATAACTATTAGATTCATGAATCACTCAAAGAAATATGGCTGAGGTGGAAGAAACTCAGCTCAGCTCTGCAGGCAGCATCATTCTACTGTGAGAGCACCCATCTTCATTAAAGCTAAACTCTGTCACCCAGCTTGAGCTGACTATGGAACCTGTGAGGATTCTCTGTCTCTCTCAGTTGGTTTACTAGCAAAGAAAATCCAAGGAACATGTTTTGTTTTCACGCTAAGACTACAATAATACATTTATAGAATAATGTTGTTACTGTGTGTGCACAGCAGTGTTCAGGTACCGGTTTCTCCCCAGGTACCGCCTTGCTGTGACCCGCCATAAAGACAGCGAGGCCACCAGCAGCAGCATCTATGCCCAGAACGATCCCTGGGAGCCTGCAGTGCTCTTTGATGACTACATTAATGCAGAGGACATAGTTAACAAGGTACAACATGAACATTAAAGTGATACATTTTGACAAGCATGCTAATCAGTCGTGTGACTATTAGCTCTCAGATAACTGGGGTTTTCCACAATCCTGCTTCAAATCAAATTGACTGAAGTAGTTTGTGACTGACCAAATAAATGAAGAGTGATGGGGAAACAATTTACCAAAATTCCACTGCAAAGAAAAATTGACCAAATCCAATTTGATGGCAGTGGTTTGAAAATGCGCTTAGTTTGGGCTGGTGAGTGGAATGAGGGGACACTGGATCTGTGCTCTGTGGTGAACGCTCTGTGATGTCGGCCTCTCTCCTCCAGGACCTGGTGGCCTGGGTGACCGTAGGTTTCCTGCATGTGCCTCATTCTGAAGACATCCCCAACACGGCGACGCCCGGCAACGCTGTCGGCTTCTTCCTGCGGCCCTTCAACTTTTTTGATGAAGACCCCTCTCTGGCGTCCAAAAGCACCGTCATCATCCGGCCTGGCAAGGATGGCAAGCCCAAAGTCCAGAGATGGACACCTGAAGTCGTGGGCCATTGTGTGACAGACAAGCCATTCTTTTACAACGGAACTTATGCTGGAGTGTAGAGGGGGTTTTGTACATTCAGAATAAATGTGTTACAAATGTACAAAACTGTTTCAGTGAATATTCAAAAGTGTTTCTGAACGTAATCCCAATAAAGAGAAGCACATTTACAAAGGTGAAAAGATAATGATTTTTATTTGACAACTTTTCTTTTTGTGTCCCCAGACTGTACTACATGGCTATTTGCTACATTTTTCCTTTGTAGCGTCTACCTCAAAAGATAAAAGAATAAGTTGTTTTTTAAAGAACCTGGCCCACCGCGGCTCAAACCACCCATGAGACAGGGCACACAAAGGATGAGGAGATGATGTCTGTGACGAGGCGTGAGAGCTCTGTTAATCTTATGTTGGGTCTCCATGGATGAGATTAAACAACAGTGAGCATTCAGGATACAGGTTTCTCCGGATCCGCCCTGCCTGGTCTCAAACAGCTCCCCCCCAGCATGCTCTGCTTGCCTCACAGGAGCGGCACACAACCGGCCTTCAAAAGCAAACAGCGAGATTCCGGATCCTTCAGAGTAAACACATCAGAATACCACCTGGCTGTGCTGTTGCCCCTGGAAACCCATCACGCAATCACAGGGAATTGAATCCACATGTGACCAATTTGTTCTTTAGATATTCTGAACGAGACAATGTCTTCAGAATCCTTCTGACAGTTGTGATCACATTTTCAGTGAGTTTTCATCTAAACTTTGTGGAAAATGAAAAAGTCCTGGGTCGAGGTCCAATAATTCAAGTATAGCTACAGTATGGTGGGTCTCTATGGATGGTGGTGGTTTTGTGGACAAAGGTGGTTTGTTTGAGGAGTAAATAGAAGTTTTGGTTTGCGGTAAAGGAATCCAGCCAATAACTGGAAGTAGGATTTTCGCAATCAAAACCCTTTTTTATGAGTGTGTGCAGACGTTTAACAGTGTGCATGGTAAAAGACATTGTTGGAGACTGCACATGCATTAGTGAATGGACGTTCGGGAAAAAAAAGACAAACATTCCTGCTTGCATTCCCATAGCAATGACGGTCTTCATGTGACCACTGTAAAAAGTACTGTAAAAAATACTATTCTCTTCTTCTAAAATCATACTTAAAACGTGAATTATTATTTTTCCCAGCTTCCAGTCTTTCTCCATATTTTTTGAGCATACTGAAATAATTTAAAGTACGTTTTTAAATTCAGTTGACAGATTTGTTTGTATATAGAGCCCTTCAGATGTATGTCTCTCAAACAGGATTTTCCTTTGCAAACCAAAGTGCCAAACTGTCAAAAAAGCTGTAAACATTTAAAGAAATATAGCTTATGAAGCTGGAAAAACCCCAAACTTTTTGGATTAAAACCTTGGAACTTTGACAGTGATCTGCTGCCCTCTGGTGGTTTGTACTGTTCCATTTGAACTGGGTCTAAACTGTCCACATTGCATTTCAAACATCAAACCAGTTTATTGGTTTGATGTTTGAAATTTAGATCAGTTATTAAAGGACCTTGTGGATTAATACATGGTACATCAATTAACTGGTTTTCCCCTGAAGTCTGTGCAGCTGGACCGGCTGTGTTGAAGAGAAACCGATGAGTAAGGAGGGCAGTTGCATGTTCTCATCAGCTATTGGGACGGCGGTTGGGGGTCATTTGTTTGGGCTGTTTCCCTTAGCAACATGTGTCCGGAGTCGTTGCTGTGGGGGCCTTTCAGAGGAGGCAGGGTGAGCAAACAGCGGGGGGGCAGGTCCCTCACATGGTAACTCTCTCACCTCATCAGGTCAGGCCTCGCAGATAAAAGCTCCTCTGTGTTTGAGGCGTGAGTTATCTGTTCAGCTCAGACATTTTGCATTTTCCAAAGCTGTTCCTGGATGGAGACACAGCCGGACTGTAGGAGCAGCCGCAGCTGTGGCCAAATGAGGAACTGAGCATTTGAATGGAGACCATTAAGAACTCTCACAACACACTCTGACCCCAGAACACACTCTTTGAATGTGTTTCTGAGGTTGCAGCCCTGCAGAGCAGAATAAATGAGCCCAGCAGCTGAGCGCTGAGGACTTTGGCTTCCGGGGCCCTGAAAGGACCTACACTCTGCAGCATTCCTGCTGGGAGAACAACATGTAACAGCACTTCATTCAGGTCAGCAGGAACATCCTGATGCCTGTCTGGCCACAGGCAGCTCAGAGCTGCACCGGAGGTTCTGCTTAGAGTGACGCACTGAATCCGGGGCTCAGCCTTCAAAGTAAGAGCAGAGCAGCAGGGGGGGCCTCTGACTCTTCCCTCCCACAGCTAACAGGCCTGAGACCAGACCCGCTCACCTGCAGACCCCAGTCCTAGGGCTCAGGGTTAGGGGGGAGTCATGGTGCTGAGACCAGGAAAGGCACGGTGGGAAGTGGAGGGCTGGTTCAGGGAGAGGGGGAGCTGGAGCCGTGCCATCATGATGAGCCCTGAGCGGCAGCTGGGCTTCAGCCTGGGCCGTCCCCCGGTTCTCCGGTGCGGGTTTTATTGGGAAAGGCTGTGCCGGCAGTGGGTGGAAGTTGCTCCGAACTTGACAGACGTTTAAATCCACTTTCCGGCTGTCAGGCAGTCACTCGGGTCGGGACCAGCCCTCAGGAGCCAGCAGTTCTCCGGGACGGCGGCGGTAAGTGGCAGCTGTGCGTGTGCGTGTGCGTGTGCATGCGGGGCGTTGCGTGTGCTGGCTGTCCTCCTCTCAGCGGCAGCAGGGAGGACAGGCACCGCGCACACGCCGGCCGTGCGCGAGGTGCGCTGCGTCCCGGCGCCGCCTGGCGCGGGACCGGGGTACGGGGAGACCCCCCCAACACACACACACACACACAGACACACACACACACACACACACACACACACCATCCAAAGCAAACGCAAAAGCAGCACCTGCACCGACACACACACACCTCCACCGGACCCGCAGCCGGCGGCAGTCCGCGCGCAGCAGCGCGTCACGGGCCGCCGGTGCTCCCGGGAACCCGACACCAGCCCGCAGGTCGCGCGCGCCCCCGCCGCCGCGCGCACGCGGCTGCCAGCAGTCTGGTGTCTGCGGTCCAGGTAGTCCAGGTAGTCCAGGT
>JABUIW010000100.1:52965-66282 GCA_013363375.1 Menidia beryllina
GCAGTGAGGTGATGGTGACGCAGTGAGGTGATGGTGACGCAGTGAGGGGATGGTGATGCAGTGAGGGGATGGTGACGCAGTGAGGTGATGCAGTGAGGGGATGGTGACGCAGTGAGGTCATGGTGGTGCACCTCCTCTGTGCGTTGACCCCTCCAGCAGCTGGCTCCTATTTCCAGCTGTGTTTCCGCCTTTCAGCGCCTGTCTGGACTTTTGGGAGCTTGTGATTGAAAACCCAACGTTTAGTGTAAGAATATATCCCTGACTTCTCATTCTCTTTCCCTCGCCCCTTCTCTCTCCTCCTAACTTTGTTTTGCTCTCTCTGTCTCTGCCCTTTTTCCAGCCGTAAGCTGTCTTCCGTTTAGTGGCTTCTGACAGGGGACTGGAATGTCTCACCTGGCTGAGAGGCTCATTTTAACGTCTTTCTCCTTTCTCCCTTCTCGCCCTCATTTTTCCACTCTCGTCCTCCAGACCCTGCGTTCTCTCTCTCCCCCCCCTCTCTGGAGCTCTGCACCGGTTTCTTTGGCACCACACTGGTCTGCGTGTGTGTGAGCCGGGGGGAGGCAGTCTTCATAGCTCTTATCACACAAATGCTCCCTTTTCCTGCTCAGTTCTGCTGGGAGGCCTGCTCTGAAGCGTACTGGAGGAGGTTTTGCTCTCTGAGGATGGGACAGACGCTGATTTTCTTGCCTGGGCTAAGGAGCTTACCCTCGCTGAGCAGCTTTCAGGCTGAGGTGGCGGCTGGTCTGGGAGTGGAAGCAGGGAGGATCTGAGACCTTTGCCACTCCTCTGTTTTCCTGCTTGTGCCGGCATTGCGGCTGAGATGTCTCTCTCTGCACTTCCCTCCCTCCCTCCTGCCTTCTCTACCTGACTCCCCCCTCCCTCCATGTCCGTTTCGGAGCACTGACAAAGTGTTTTTGTAGTTACATCACCTCTCAGGCAGCCGCCCCTCTCCCTAACCCATCTACCCTACTGTTTCTCCTCTTTTCTGGCTTCATTTCTTGACATTGTTGCCAAAATGTACCGGAACCCGAGGATCTCCAATTACCTGAATCATGCCCAGTTTTGCAGCCAAGGTAAGAGCAGTAACTTTTGCGTGCAGAGCTGAGCTGTGAAGCTCCGGGACCGTTCCTGTGTTTGAGCTGGGAATGTGTACTGTGGACTCCGTTCCCCTCTGCTTACTGTCCAGCTTTCTATCCAGTTGTCCTTGCACTGCAGCAGCAGCTGCCAAGGACACTCTGTAGCGGACCTAAGGACTGTTAACCGCGGAGGGGCTGCTGTGGGAGCACCGTCATTGCTAGTCTTCACATTTACTAAGACTCAGATGTAGAGGAACAGGGTGATTGATGAAGGTGTAGTCGATAGCTGTGATGATTCACATCCCCATACTGGAGGACAGCATCATGACGGCTCTCAATCTGAAAGCTCTGAAAAGGGTCAGGCTCTGTTGTGGTACAGGTTAGCAAAACCCTCTGAAGGTTGCTCAGTCTGAACATGTTTACTTCAGCCAGGTCCCACCTCAAACAAATGGGGATAGCTGATGGTAGTGCAGAGAGTTTTACTGTCCCAGTGAAATTATGCAGTGAAGGAAATGGTTCTCTGGCATGTGGAAAAGCAAAAGGGGACCACGGACTCACTGTGTTCCCATCCCATGGTAGCAGAGTTCCCTGTGTTGACTGGTCTATAGGACCCCTCCTTTCCGCCCTGCCGTTGGGTTTGCTGGGTGGGACCTGAGTGTTGAGCTCAGGCCTGGCTCTGTTTACCTGGCTGGGAAAGCCACAGCAGCTGCTCCACAGGTGGAGTGGAGGGGGTTTAGCTTTAGCATGAAGTCTTCTTTTGCCCTGTTTCCTCCCCACAATTGAGACTGAGCTGCTTGTGTACTTGTTAGTACTCAGACATAATTGGCTTATCCACATCCCTTTGTTAAGCCGGAGGCTTGATGGCGCGGTGTCACCACCTGTGCCACTGAGGAGGCCCGCTGATGCTCCGCCTGCACAGTTTGGGACATAATGCTGGTGGGTGACAGGTTTCCAGTAGGACTGCTGTAATCCAGGAATCAATGTTAATCCTGCATACTGGCTTGGACACATGCTCAGACCCTGACGCCTTTGGTTGCTTCAGTCGGTGTTCAGAGTGGAGTCACCCTGTGATCTGTGGCTTTGACAGAAGTTTCTCAGTTCCACAGCTGTCGTTTATTCTTCATTTACAAAAAGAGTCCTGAACTCTTTGGAGGTTTTCCACCTGTACCTACTCAGCTCTGCACAGTGGGGGGCAACACAGGGGGGGGGCATCTCCAGGCCTGGAGGGCCGCTGTCCTGCAGGTTATGGAGGTTTCCTGCTTCAACACAAATGCCAGAGTTGCCCTCCCCTGTGCTAACAGAGCCAGAGAGCTCATTTGTGTGCCACGCATAGCTACACACCCTAATGGCAACCACTGGAGCCGGGCTGAGTGGGTACCAGTGGAAGAGCCAGATAACAGCCCCCCCCGCTCTGTCCCCTCTGATGATGTTGGAACATCGTGTCAGGACGTGTTGGGGAGGCTGGGTTGTGGGCCATTCATTCCTTGTGAGCTCTGGACAGTCATGTGATTCCTGCTCCTGACAGGTTCTACCTAAAACAGTTACATCCATCAGACAAACAAGCTTTTCCCAAAAAGGACTTTGCGTTTGGGGGGGGGGGGGGGGGGGGTTTACAGGTGTGAGTGCATCTGATAAAACAGGAAATGAGCTGCCTTTCACCTCAGCAGGATAATAGATCTATAGTAAAACATTAAACAACAATTAGAGGGATTACTGGCAGAGCAAGATTATTAGCAACTTCATTAGCAGCAGGGATTAACCACAGATTAATCTCCTGTTGTTCGGAAGCTCAGCAGGCTCCCACTGCTCTGCTCCACACCTCCACAATGCAAAGTGGGACCTTAGGTGTAAAGTAAAGCTAGCTGCTGTGTTGGAGTCATATGTCTGAAGCCTTTGTCTGATGCAACGGCGCGGTCTCCATGACCCAAAGTTGTAGTCACATGGACCTTCAGAGGGACCCCTCATTCCAGACACAGACATAAAACTCCGGTAGCAGATCACACCAAGCCTTTAATGCAGCACACTGCAGAATTCCTCCCCCCATGAGCAGTGGTGAGCCTGCTGCTGATCAAACCACCTCATGGTCCTGAGGAGAGCATGTTGGGATATGAGGAAAGCTAATCCTTGTAGGTCCCAAATGTGAAACACAATTTGAGCTGTTCCACTGGTGCCGACTCAGCTCAGCTCGACTCTGCTGGTTCCCATCGGGGGCTCGTCCTCTAACAGCTAAAGCTTCAGCACCTACTGGGCTCTGAGTTGGCTGAATAGGGCCAGAACCAGACTGCAGGCCTCTGATTGGCCCGGGAGTCACATGACTCGCTGTCTGTTTAAAAAGCAACAAAAGTCCAGTTTCTTTACTTGTGTGATAATGGAGGTTGTGATTCCAAACACACAGCAGGTATCAGGGCACCAGCACCTCCTTCATCAGGTGTGGCACAGGGAGGGGCTCCCTGGCTGGGGGGGGGGGGGGCTTTCACGGGGGGGGGGGGGGGTAGGTACTAAGGGAACCCCCCATTAGGGAGCATCAGGTGGCCTGGGCTTAGGAGGGCCTTTAGGGTGGGGTTGTGGGGGGAGTCGGAGGTGGCCTATACGGAGGACGTGGAGCGGGGCGTGGTGCAGGCAGTAGAGGATGAAAGGTGCTGTGAGAGGAGATGGGTCAGTGTTGTAGTGGCAGCCCTCTGCCAGTGCATACACCTACAGACCGTTCCCAAAAGCACATGGGAGATGTCGTTTCCCTCAGGTCCACACCTTTCTCATTTCCCTACTCACACCAAGCTTGAAAGCCTCCCTAAAGCTGGGTCGTAGGAACAACAGGAGAGAATGCTTTCTCTGTGAGCTGCTTTACTGATCTGTCTCTGCACAGTATGTCAGTGATGTTTTTCACATGTTGTCACTGCTTGGGCTGGAGATTAAGAGTGAATATGAATCCCCTTTCATCTGTCCACAGGTGCTGTGAGGAAGCCGTCAGCTAGACTCAGCAGCCCCAGGTCGCTGCAGAAGCGAGCGCTGAGGTAAGAGGAGCCTCTCAGCAGCATCCTCTCGCTTTTCAGGACTAACCCAATTCTTTAACACCTTTAAGACAGTTCCTACGACTTTAACCCTTCTAAATGCTTAAACACTATACGGGGGTGATGCTTTAGACGTTGAAACAAATGTAGCCTGTCCCAGCACAGGTCAGCCAGGATTTGGGTCTGAAATACAGATCAGATTAGTTTTGCCCCGTCAAACTTCCTGTAGTTGCAGTTCTGTGCAGGCGAAAGTGGACCCCTGTCTTTTGTAGATGTGATGGAGGAAAGCACAGGCATTAATAAGGTATTTGATAGTGAATAAACTGTATACCAGACAAAATACTTTATTTCTGCATGCACAAAAGCTCTGAAAAGAAGAGGATGGATTGAAGGTCAGTTTCAATAAAAGGCTCAGTGTGTATTTGAGTCCTCCTGGTATTTCTGAAACGAAAAGCCAAACTTAAAAGATCCACCTGCCGAGAACCAAAACTGCTGTCTGCTTCTGTGTGTCATCATCCTTTAATCACATGTGCTGTCAGCCACCAATCTAACTATAAAACTATTTCACAGAACAATGCAATGTAGATCTTAACTCAATAATAGCCACTTAAAATATCATTTACCTGATCAATGTGAGCTGCACTGCTCCATGCCTGTCCATCAGTGCTGGGGGATCAAAAGAATAACAGTTGCATAAAATAAAATGCTTTAACTTTAGTGTTGAATGTTTATTTTCCAAAGCCTCAGAGAACCCCAGCAGGGGGCAGACAGAGCCGCATGGAGCTCCTTGGTTGGGGTTGCTGAGCTATGGCATGGCATCACAAAACCAGAAGAGGACATGCATGTCCCCCCCGTTCAAGGAGTCTGTAGTCTGTAATACTCATGTCCAGCATGAGCCTCAGGAGCCAGTGTTCCAACTTAAACTCAAAGCTTTTTGCTCAGCCTGCTGATTTCCATTTCTATACATGGAGGCTTAATTGCCCTCAGAAGATATCTGACGACTTATGTCAATGTCAATGTCAAATTTATTTATATAGCACTTTAAAACAGGCATTGAACTGCACCAAAGTGCTGTACAAGAGTGACAACAACACAAATGAATAAAACAAGGTATCAAACTAATTCAATTAAATGCCAAGGAATAAAAATGAGTTTTAAGAAGCGATCTAAAATGATCCAGGCTGTGGGCAGATCTAATTTGGAAGGGTAGATCATTCCAAAGAGAAGGAGCAACAGCAGAAAAAGCCCCATCTCCTTTCCTCTTAAGTCGGGTCCGAGGAACTGTCAGCAAAAGCTGATTATTAGAACGTAGGGTTCTGGACACGGGCTGAAATTTTAAAAGTTCCAGAAGATACAGGGGAGCTAATCCATTTAAAGCTTTATAAGTTGTTGCCCCTGACAAAGAGTCTCGTTTCTCAGCCTCACATCAGACATCTTCTGCCAGCTTTTACAGCTCTGTCGCAACTTTGTGGTTTTGTATCAAATGTATAAATGACTTCAGTATGTTTCTGAGCGTGTGTGTGTGCGCGCGTGCGTGCGTGCCAGAAGGTGAAATGGGATTTGACATGTCTTTTCTACTTGCTGTAAATTAGATTCAAGCAGAAATTAGATTCCCACCCTTCAGTCCTCTTTCAGTAACGCAAGGTATTTTTCCTGCACCCCTTAGCTTCCAGAAGGAATTTTCCTTTGATGAAAAAGACGAACCAGCCAAAAACACCAAGGAAATAGATGCTCGTCTCCCAGTTAATCTACCCAAAGGTCAGTAGGTTTTAGTTTTTGTTTCGTGAGCGTGGTAGCTGCATTTCCAGAAGATCTTTTTAGCCCTACCACCTGGGTGGAGAAGAAGGCTTTGAGTAGCCTTAGAAACCCAGTTCTGATCAAGTGATCCATCGATCGACTGAGTGAGGGGGGGGGGCAGGAGAAGAAGTGAGCAGGTCGCCATGGTAAATCATGAATAGACCAGAGAGTGAGGGGCAGTGGAAACATGGTTTAACATCCCCTCCCAGCCACAGGCTGACCTGTAGAGACCTAGACCCTGAAGTGATCCAAGGACAGAATGAGAGCTAGAGCCTCTTTCTTTGATCTACATGAAACTTTCTTGAAAAGTACCACAGGAGGCTCTGGAAGCCTGAACCTTCTCCTTGAAGGAGGACTGCTCCAGCATGGTTGGCATCCACAGTCAGCCTAGATGGCTTTTTGAAACGAGGTGCAGCAACCACATGTGCACTAACAGCACTAACAACTGTCAAAAGCAGTCCGGCTCGGATCAAACTGATGATACTTTTGAAGTAAGATGGTTAGTTAAATGAACAGCAATGACAACAAAGTTCTGAAAAAACTCCAATGATATCCAGCCATTGCCTGAAATCGATACGCAGGCACACAGATTCGAACAATGGCCTCTTCTTCCAACTGGAGAAACCTCGCCACACCCAACATTTAGCCAAATAAGAGACGTTTAGCAAAGTCAGGTGGCCAGCTACCAAACGCTGGCACACCTCCATATGAGTCAAATGAGGACTGGGGTATGGAGGACTATACCTTTCTACTAGGCCTCCCACATGGAAACACCAGCCGGTGGAGCATACTGTCAGGAGTCAGCCAGTGTTACAAATGCAGATACCTCACAGGATCTTGTAGTCAAGGGCACCTGCCAATAAACCTTCAGCTATGTGACAAATAGCTGCTGCATTCATACAGGGATCCAGTGGAGGAAAAGGACTTTGCTATAGAACTGCAAAATGATCTGTTGTATCACACTTGGCAACTAAGAGGAGCTATCTAGTGTCAAGCCTCGACAACAAGCCCATTAGCCTCCAGGATAGACTTCTTAACTAAATCATAGCTTTGCTGTCTCTAAAACGTAGGGCAGACTATGCACCCTGGGCTTACTAGGCAGTCACAACACTTGACAAATCCAAGTTTGTGATGGTCCGCTATGAGATGGTCGCCAGTCTCTCAAAGTGTGGAAAGTCATTTTCAACACCCTGCAAAGGCACAACTAACCTGATGTGCTTAACATCAGGTGACTCCAACTGACTCACATTATGCAATGACACTTTTTCAAATCGGTTTATGTTCATGTTCCCCTTCTTTCTTAACTCTTTGTTTGCAGCAGGTTAAGTTCTCCTAACATGAACTCAATTGCAGGATCAGAAAAAGATGTTTTTAACAGTGGCACCACCCACCAAGGTGGACAGTTTTTATCGGCCTTTTTCAGAAAAGAACACCCTGAGTAATTCCAACACATACCCACGAGGACACTATATGCTAATTCCAATCTTATGATAAGCAGTTAGTTTTCGCTGTTGCTGTTTTCCTTTTTACTCATTCATAGAGGGTCTTTTTTCTCTAAAGTGTCTGAATTAAGGAAGCGGTTTGAAGCCATTACCACCAGTTCAAGTGATTGGGAAATGAACAGGTAAGACAATAAAGTGCAATTATTATTATTAATTATATCACACGAAGCTGGTAATAGCCTTCAATGGCACTGATTCCAATGCTGAGATAGAATCAGGCTCCGAGTTTCCTTCTTGGTTTTTATCTAGAAAGGAGCGTATTGCTCGGCGGCTGGAGGGCATCGAGGGGGAGCTACATCCATCCCTGCTGCCAAGCTTGGTTGCCAACCGACTTCTGGAAGAGGACACACCGCGGTACACCAGGGCTTCTGACCCCTGTGCTGGTGAGACTGGTGCCGCTCCACAACAGACGACTGTTTCTGAAGCTGTGCTCACAGCCTGTGTTCTCTGTCTGCAGCAACCGTTCAGAGCTACAATGTGGAAAGATTTGAAAGTCCAGGCATGCCCCTGGAGTCTCCAGATGATCAGACCAGAGCTCAATCCAGGCCTGGCCCTCCATCTTCCATCCACCTGGAGCCTCTCCAGGGCTCAGCTTTCACCAGTGGAGCTCCAGAGCTGGAGTCCAAGGCTGAACGGATCGCCCGCTACAAGGCAGAACGCCGACGGCAGCTAGCTGAACGCTACGGCATCTCTTTGGATGTGGAGCCAGAGTCGGACCGTGCCAATCATTTTTCCCGCACCAGCAAGGAGCCAGACAGCTCAGAGAGGCAGAGCAGAGGGGGATGTGTGAGGGAGCAGAGCAGAGATGTCCCCCTGAGCGCGACGGGCAGCACTGCAGCCGTTGACTCCAGAGGTGGAGCTTCCACCCCCCCACAGATGCCCCCTGAGCCAGCCAGTAATGTGGCTCCAAGCCGCGTGGCCCCGCTGTCAGAGAGGGACAGGCTGATGAACCTGGAGAACCAACGCAGAGCTGCTACACCCGAGTCTTCCTCATCTTGGTACATGGATGTCACCCCGGTGTCCTCCTCCGTCAGGGGGCCTGCTAGAGACTGTCCCGGCTCCTCACAGCCCGCCAGCGCATCCGTAACGTGCACACATGCATCCCTGTCCTCACCCACACACGCAGCGCCTCCAGGGGGCCTGGTGAAGGAGCAGCAGCCCAGCAGCACCCTCAGCACACAGGGGTGAGCATTCTATATCTCCTCTGTTTCTCTATGGGAGACGGTGCCTTCCCTCTGCATTAGTGGGGCTATGGGCTTCAGCCTCCTGTGGAATCCACATGCACAGGGTGTGAGCCAGACCCGGCTGGGCCTGTCTCTCTAGGTCACTGTGACACTTCAGCCTTCCCGCTGTCTCCTCTCATTCACATGCCAGAGGTCTTCCTTTTGCTAGGACTGCTGATTAGAGTGTGTGGGCCTGTCAGGTTTTATTTCCCCCACAGATTTTCAGTGAATCACCTGGGAAAAGCTGAAACGAAAGTGTAAGCTGTCAACGTTTTAAAAGGTTTTCTGTGAGGCTTTCAGAGGAAGTCGGTCTCTTATTGATCCAGTTTTCTGCTCCATCAGTCACTAAACTGAACAGGTTTAGGAATAAACACAAGGTGCGTCTCCTGTTCTGCTAAAACACAGCTCGGTTTCACATCAAAAGTCCTTAGTGTACAGCTCATCTAGTCGTTCTTTAGCTTCAAAGCAAACGTTTCTGAGGGCTCTGTGTCTTTGAAAGTAGCCTTTTCTTCACTGTGGATCACTTGTTGCTGCTTAAAAATGCTAAAGAAGGATTTTTCTCCTCTTGTGATGAGCAGGAAGTGGCAGGTGCCCCGTGTCTGACCAAACCCTAGCTGGCCAGGCTGTGGTCAGTAGGCCGCTGCCAGACACCTAAACACCACCCGGTCTGGGCCATCACACCCATTCACTGTTCGTCTCTGGTTTGAAAACCTGGCCGGGGTGTTTGTGGTCCACAGGGGGTTAGCGGGCAGCTCAGTGTGACTCCAGGGTCAAATATCTGGGCTACATATGGGCCTAATCAGGAGCTAAAGAAAAAGGAGCAAATAAGAGCGTGCCTGTAGCTGGGGCCCACATGCTAAGCTTTAGAAGCTCACTCTAGACCTTTGAAACATGTCTTTAATGCAGTTTTTCACAGACATGCTCTCTCGTGTTGGATTATTCTTACTGAAGTAGTGAACTTCAAACTAAACTTGTTTAAGGACTACAACTGGGGCAGCCGATCAGTCCTTCAGCCATTTCAGGAGAACACAACTTATCAGAAAGGAAGTGATCAGTCAAAGAGGGATGCACAAGGATCCTGCTGCTTCCTTTAGAGTGACCAATAGCAGATGAGCTGACCCCACCAGATACTCATGCACAGCTCAAAATATAATCCCGAAATGCATCCATAAATGTTAGAAAAACACAAAAGATATTTTTCAAATTGTCTGATTAGAATAAAAAAAACACATAGATGATGAATATGTTGGAAATAAATGGGAAGGCCAATTAAGTAAATAAATAATAATGTCATAATAATAGTAAATAAATGGGACTCAAAATTTAAGTAGAAATCTAAAATGATGTCTCATTTGGTTAAGTACAATGAAAAGCAAAGACCTATTGTGATGTTTGCATGAGCGCGACCACACAAAGCTGACCAGCAGAAGCCTGAGTCCATCAGTGGTCAGAACAAAGCCTCACACAATCCCATCTAACAGAACCCCACAAATGCAGTCAGGCTGCAGGGCCTTAATCCATTTCTAACCGTTGATACAGAAGACGCCCAGGTCCTGGAAGTCAGACTCAAAAGAGGAAATAAGTTTTTAAAAAGCTGATCTTTTTTTTTAATACATAAAAAGGAACTAGAGTCAGTTTTGATAGAGTTCATTGTGTCCAGCCAGTTCCTGCTTTTCCTCATGTGAACATTTCTTTAGTTGATCATTCTGAGTTAGCTGTAGATGCACACTAGTGTTGTGGTATTGACCATGTGCTGCAGCAATGGAGACGAGTGGGTCTACAGGGGAGGATTCCTGCATTCCTCTGCACTTTGATCAGCTTTAATACCTACCAGTATGTCAAACTGCACTGACTCAGAGAACCAATCATGTGACTAGAAGGAGATATCTGGTCAGCATCTGTTAACAGCATTATTTGTTTTCTGGATGTGAAGTCTTCCCAGAATTGTTCCTGGAGGGCTTAAGGTGCGCTTGGCTCAGCCCCCTTCAGGTACAATGTGACGAGCCCATGCTGATAGTCGGTTAAAGGGGCTGAACTGCACCCGCTCTGCAGGGAGGGACTGACAGCACGGATGCTTTAAAGGGAGCCATCTGATGTCCACTCCATTTGAATAAATTGCACTGTGAATTGTGAGGCTCCTCATGAAGGTCTCCTCCAAATCCACGGGCTGAGTGTGAGGCCTGGGTGGGGCCCTGCCGGCCTCACACCAGTCAGTGGGGTGTGTGGTGTGGTGTTAGTGCTGTGAAACGCAAAAAGCCAACCCTGACCATTCACTCACTTTCCCACTGGTGCAGTGTCAGAGCCAAACTGTGCACTGATTGGCTCCTCCGGACCGATGCAGAAGGTGACACCCACTCCCTCATCAACTGGCCATCAAGGTACAGGCAGGCTGGTTGTGTGTCCCTGTGCAGCTGGACTAAACCGACAGGAGCAGGAGCAGAACTGTGCCCATCAGCTCCACCCCGCTGGCCCTGCCTTTAATCCCCTAACCCCGTCTGCTCCAGCCTGGGTGCTAAGCTCCCAGGACGATGTTAAGAATGTTGTGTCTGAGTGTTCATCATCTTCATCCTCACTGTCACCAGCCCCAGTCTCCTTAACCTCAAAGCACAGCCTCATCTCTCACTCACATCTTGCTGTGTTGATTTTCATAAGCCTGAGTAATACTCTTGCTTACTCGTGAGCAAAGTAATTTGTTAGAGGACCTTAGGACCTTTGGAGGGACTAGCCTGGTGACTTTTCTGTCTAGGCTCCGTATGGGAACCAGACTCCCTAGTGCAGTTTCCATGTTCCCACGGCATGTGGGCGCTGCTTTATGGGCAGTTTTACAATAATGTATGACTCAAAGCTGATAAGCACTCTGTTTCTCCTGTAGTTTCTCCCTGTCTCCAGAGATTTGTTCTAGAACATCACAGGGAGGGAAAGGTAGTGGTCACCGTCTATGTGCAGTGGGTTTCCACATCAGCTGGATTATCCACCACAACAATTGATCCAGTGGTGCTTTTCAGAGAGTAGGACAGAGTATGCTCCACAGTAAAAGTCTGAACAGCATGGTTAAAGGGAGTGAAAAGGTGTTGAGCAGATCCACCAAACACAGGCGTCCTGCCCTAACCATAGATTTGACGCTTCGCCATGCTTATCACACTGATGTTGTGGATTTGATGGTGGCCCCAACACCTACATCCGGAACTCAAATTTCGTCAAGCTTAAAGACCAAGCGGGCATCTCAGGGTTTTATTGTTTACATGTTGGTTTGGACAGCAACAGAAATTGAGCACATTCTCAAGTTGCTATCATCATGCCTTTCCTTTGGCAAACCTCCAGGAATCTAACCAGTCCTTCTTCTCTGGGGGAGGCCTCTCCATAGAGAAAGCTGTCTGTCATACTCATACAGACTACTCTGACTTCTGCTAGAGGTACTCAGTATGAACAAGTAGAAGACTGGCCACGCCCACTTTCAGTTTAGAAAGCGCTGTCCTCAGATGAAGTCCCCCTCTGCTGTGATGCTGTCCTGAACATGCAGACACTGAATGGAGCTTTCATACATTGAGGGAGCTGCTTTTCTCTCAGATGCAGCTGAGCTGCACATTTGAAACCCAAAGACACCAGAATGGGTCGTTCTCTTTGAAATGATCAACTGCTTTTTTAACTGAAAAACTGCAGTCAGACTCCTCTGATTGACTTTGTTTTGCTTTACCCCGACATGAATGCATTGAACAGAAGTAATTTTATTATTTAGTCATCACAAAGGTTCAATTCTCTTTTGAATTTTATAACTATTCTTAAAAAATGTAGTTTGTCTCCATCAGTTCTTTTAGAGTTGGTTAGAACTCAGATCCATCTCTAAGCAAATGTATCTAGTAATTAAAGCTGGTATATACACAGAACAAATGACGTCATCGCACAGTTGTTGATCTCCATTTTAGGAATACATTTAAAATGCATGAAGAAGTGTGTCATCCAAATAGTTTATTCACCCATCATTCACCCATCATATCAGCCAGAACAGGAACATCGTGCCACCCAAAGCTGCAGCTCCTCTCTTCAAGCTGAAATGAATCCTTTGCTTTGGGGAGGAGCTCACTGCTGTGTTTGTGTCTGTGATGTCTTCCTGATCTTAACTAGTCCTTTGTCCCTTGAAGAATCAAAGTTAGGGAGAGGCTTGCCAGGGAGGAGGGCCACCAGAGAAGCTCGGAGTTGGGAAACCTCACAGAAGCTACAGTGTACGGCGGACAACTTCATCTCCAGCCGCAGACGTCCACATGCCACCCCAAAGACACACTCGACCCCCCACAGGTCCACTCCCACCACCGTTCCCCAGCTCAGGTCAGCCAGGCCACGCAGCCGGGAGCACAACATTTAGGAAGTTACCTGTCCATGGCCTCTGGGCCTACAGCCGGGCGGTGGCAGGAGGACCGGAGTGGGGATCCTACAGGGCTGACAACAGAGGGTCTTCTGAGGAGCAGGAAAGCAGTGCTTCCCTCAGACGCCCCCCACAGGGAGCGGAGCACAGAGGACCCCCAACGAGGAAGAGTGGAGGAAGAGTGGGGGGCATCCTGGTGGCAAAGGGACGCTGTGGTGGAGGACGGCGCAGGAGGAAAGGTTCCAGGGAGAGCCGCGAGGGGGGGCACAGAGCAGGCCACCCCCCTGCAGACACCGGGGGGCGGGGCTAAGGAGAGACAAAACACCACATATATCCACAAAGCCCAGGCAT
>JABUIW010000100.1:66292-83943 GCA_013363375.1 Menidia beryllina
ATTTCTTTTCATCTCCTTTAAAGGTCGCGTGTGACTTCAGACTTTGCTTCTGCGGAAGGTGAGTCTTCTACTTTTCTCATGCTTCTTCTAGATGATGTCAGGAACAAAGCGGCGCTTTCACAGGCGTGCAGACGTGCACGTTGCATGTCTGGGAATGTTGCACTTCTCTCTACCAACACAGATGAACCGTCATGATGTGAGCAGGCTCACTGAGCTGTGCAGCCTCTGGACTCCATGTGGAGCACAAAATGAAAACATGTTGTGTTTAGTGCTTTGGAAGAATAAAGTTGAACCCTCATCTTGCTTTTGCTCAGGAATCCACACATTAATGGCCGCCTTATTTTCTTGGGCATTGATCGATTACATGTCCTGGAGTTGTACTTCAGTGTCAATTTTCAGGAGCAACTGGTTGTTTATGAAAGTATGCAGACGATGGAAACAGAATGGCTGCCCTTCTGGCTGGTAAGGGCTAAGGTGCGGGTTTTTTGAGCTGTTGAGGCTACTCAGCAGTAAAACAGCCGTGTGAACTCTCAGAAAGCTGCTGTGCTGCCAGGAACTCTCTGCTAGAGGGTATCTGTCAAAGGAAATAATTGTCTTTTATGTGTGTGTGTGTGCGTGTGTATGTGTGTGTGTTTTCATGAGATATCAGGACAATTTTGTAAATACACACCTTCAATATCAGGACGCATCCTCTCTCCGTCATCTGTCCTTATGTATAATGAAAACGTGTGTGTGTGTGTGTGCACGTGTGTGTGCGTGTGTGTGTGTGTGTGTGTGTGTGTGCGTGTGTGTGTGCGCGTGTGTGTGTGCGCGTGTGTGTGTGCACGTGTGTGTGTGTGTGTGTGTGTGTGTGCACGTGTGTGTGCGTGTGCGTGTGTGTGTGCGTGTGTGTGTGCGCGTGTATGTGCACGTGTGTGTGTGTGTGTGCGCGTGTGTGTGTGTGTGTGTGTGTAACTCACCTTCTCAGCCTCTCCCAATCTCATCTACTTCCAGACATCAATGCTGAGAGGTTTGCTCCAATTCAGGTCACATTTTGAAATATTTCTGAGAGGCAACATGTACAGTTTAGTACATTTACAGTCAAACTATATGATTTCCAACAATAACTCAGTGGAAAGATGTAGCCCTGTACCACCTATATTCGCAAATAACAACTCTTGTTGGTGGGAACGGCAGGGTATTGGTTCACTGGTTGGTCTGCATCTGTAGAGTCGTAGGCAACCCGACCAACACTTGGTGGACTCGTTTAGAGCTGACTTCCTGCTGACCTGGGTCAGATCCCTGCATAAGATGGCCTCATTCTGTTCTATCATGCTGAAACACTACGGCTGAACACGGTTAACTCACTGTGCAGTGAAATATTTAAGATTCTATGCATATACAGAATGAGGAAACCTAAAATCACTCTGTGGTGTTAGTATTTTAAGATCGTCTCTCTGGGATGAGTTTTCTGAAATGGATTGAGGATTGATTGTATTTTCCCTTCTACAGCTGATGAAGAGAAGCTGGATGAACGGGCCAAACTGAGCGTAGCAGCCAAGCGCTCCTTCTTCAGGGTGGGTTTCAGCTGCAGACCGTGGCCCTGCCCACACAGAGCCCAGAAAACTGCAGCACCACTCTCATCAGACACGCACACTTCAGTAATCCTTGCTCTCTGTTTGGGTGCTCTGAGAATGATGAGAGTTCTTGTTCTCCTTTTTCGCTGGCTTGTCTGAGGTTGGGTCAGAGAAGAAACAGCTTCAGCAGTTAAAGCCAGACATCCCTCCCCCTGGGGAACCTCTTCAGTGCCTCTGGAAGAACCAGAGGTTCTCCCAGCCCAGATGGGATCTATAATCCTCAGTGTGTTCTGGTTCTGTGGTGGGAACTCCTCCCAGGGAGCAGGCCTCAATGCTCTACACCAGATGAACCTCCTCAGTGACTCTTTTCTAGGTGGAGCAGCAACTCTACTCTGAGCTCCTTTGGATGGTGGATCTCCTCCCCCTATCTTTAAGACCAGCCCTCCTCTAAAGGAAACTCATTTCACTGGCTTATATCTGTGAAATCCTTTTTCTAGTCTCTGCAGGAGCACAGTAATGGATCATATTTCAATTCATACATCACAGTGACTGGTCTGTTTAGTAGCTCTACCTTACTGGGTCATCCCAGTGCTCTCAGTCATCAGTGTTATGTAACATACCATTGTTCCAGATCTCCAACTCACCATGTCCACTCTCACTCTGAAAACTGTCATTCATGTCAAATCTGTGTTGTGACAGCTTAGAGCTGACACTGGATAGCCGGCTGCCCTCTCTGATGATCACCCATGTTTACTCCAACATGTCTGCCCAGGAACTGGAGAAGAGCATTGGCAGTGGAGTTCCTAAGCCTCGGTCCAGGAACACAGCAGTGGACAGGAGGCTAAGACGGACACAGGACCGCTCCAGAACTCAGCCGGTCACCACGGAGGAAGTGGTCATAGCAGCTACGTGAGTGCACCCAGTTTGAGCATCTTATTACCAGCTTCCAAACTCTGCGAGTCAAACAATCCCTTCGTGTTTGCACGCTGGTGCAGCGCGTTCCCTCTCATGTCCCTCTCAGCTCACACTGCTGTCGTACGTGTCAGCCCCCCCTTAGCTGCAGAGCAACATGTGGGCCCCGCCGGCCTGCAGCGGCTAGCATGATCTGTAGCGGACTTTGCAGTAGCACATACTGTCCTCGCTGTGGGACCATGCCTGATGCTGGACGATCCTTCAGTCTGTCTCTCTTTGGGCCTTTGGTGCCCTCCTGTGTGTTTAGAGGACACTACATGACAGCATCATTTAGACAGGTGGCTAAATCACCATGTTAGATACTCAGATGAACAGATACACAGCCGGCTTGCAGCTTGTCACTTATTTACTTGCATTAGCACTGTAACAGCTTAATTGAAGTATCCCCTCCAACTTCCTTGCTGTTATCATCCTCTCAGCCTGCGGGCATCCACACAGCAGGGCTCTGCGGACCAGAGTCTGGCACAGGAGGTCAGACACACAGCAGATTCTCAGGAGACCGGGGAGTCCAAGAAGACAGCCACAATGGAGCAAAAGGAGAAGCAAAGCCAGGATCAGGAAGAGCCTGACCTCTCCTCTCTCAGCCTAATGGAGAAGATGGAGCTGTTCACTAGACTTTCTCAGCCTCCAACCAAGGTGACCCATGCTAGGAGGGACCCGCGCCAGCGCAGGGCCAGTGCTCGCTACCAGACCCAGCCCATCACTCTTGGAGACATGGAGCAGGTGAGGAGGCCGGCCCTGCTGTCCTGGAGTATCCACCTGTTTACCTGCTTCATGAACTCAGTCTGTATTCTCTTATGTTTATATGTGGAGGCACTATAGCGTGTTCTCTTTATGGCGTCAGCAGGACAGTCTCGGTGGTCTGCTGGCGGTCTATACACTGACCCCCTGCTTTGTTTGTCCTCTCCATGTAGCTTCAGAACGGTACAGGATCTGGGTTCAGACATGTTCCCTCCTCACAGTCCTCCTCTACACTCTCCTCTGACCAGGCTGGAGACATCCACCTAGCCAGAACAGTAGCCTGTCTTGAGCCCCCCCCCCCCCCCAGCTCCGTCACCCCTCTGAAGCCTCGTCACCCAGGTGAAGACTCCTCCACCCACCGCGGGCACCGGGTCTCACAACAGGAAGAAGCTGATCTGAGAGGGGGCAAGAGGAAGCTGTGCTCTCCTGAGGGAGTGGTCAGGCAGCCAGTTCTGCCTCCGCCGGGCAGTGGAAGCCAGAGGCGGGGCGAGGGGGAGCAGCAGAGGGCCCAGCAGCAGTGTTCAGAGGGGGCTGTGCACAGCCCTGAGCAGCACAGGCGCCAGCTGAAGGAGTCAGGAGCCATCGGTGGAGGTAAGGGAGCTCCCAGCTTCTGGTTGAAGTTGATATTCTTTTTGTATCAGCATATTTTCTCTTTTAAGGCCTCTGCTTTGTTCCGTATGTTAGGTTTAGAGGAACTTTAGAAGCTGATTGAAAAAATCCAACTGTAAGAACCCACGTGGAAAAGCACTGCAGCAGATTCTTGTAGGATCTTAGTGATTCTTTCCAGAATAATGAATAAAAAAGTCAACTTAAACTAGAATTCTTGTCACCTGATATGGGTGTAACTTTATGTTAGAATAACCTTTCATGTTTAACATCCACAATGTGCCAAAGGAAATGAGAAGTTCTGTTTCCTTTACTAATCCTTTTTACCAATTTTACCTCGTCAGACACAGGTCACATGGTGATCCTAAAGCATTTGCATCAGATTGGCTAGATTTCCTGTCTGTTCATAAGAGAATGGCAGCCTCTTGGTGCTTCTTCCCCTCTGTTTTGTGTTGCTGAGTCAGCAGTAAGAAAGTGGCAATTATACTTTTTTACAAACCCTGAAATCATGAAACGTCTTCACGGAATGGATCTCATGTAGTGTGGGAGGTGGATGGCTTTGCAGAAGGGCCTTTTCATCTTTTTCTGAGCTGACCAGCCAGTTCTCCATGGCAGCTTTGAGTTGACTCAGATTTCACTGCCTGTGTGTGTACCCCCAGAGTCAGCTTTGGCGAGTTCCAGAGAAAGGTGTGGATCTCCCGGGAGTGAGCCTCAGCCTCCAGCAGCTCACCCCACAGCCGGCCTGGTCCCCTGTGAGCAGGAGGACCAGCTCAGTGACACCATGAGCAGCCCACACATGTCCATCAAAGAGAGGTGAGCTGCTCCGGGAGCAAAGGGGTGTGAGCAGAACGTGGTCATTTCTCCTCAGCTGGCCATAAACCAGTGCTGCTGACCTTCCTGCAGCTTGTCTTCATGTCTTCTCTTTATCAAACCAACCAGTCTAAGAGTGAAAGAGGAAGAGCACTCATGTTGTGATGGAGCTTTACATGAAACGGAAAAGGGATCTCAAGCACAAAATGGCTTACTAACTTCAACGGTTTGGTGTGACTTTGTCTTCTGACTGAAAAATGATCTAAATGTGATAAAAGAATAAAGATGGCTATTTGATTTGCGATCCCGTCCTGGACATAGGTCCGGTTATGTCACGCTCATGAACTGGCTGCTGGTCAGGCCCCCGTCATGTCTCGCTCCACATTGATTGATGATGTAATGGAGTAGCATGCTAACTTGTGCTCAGGGCTGTGTCTGCCCTCTGTCACAGGGCTAACACCCCGTGTGCTCCCCACTCGGAGGAGAACGCATCCAGAGCCTCTGTTGTTCATCCCTTTCTCCTCCATTAGCTTCCAAATCAGTGCAGATATTATTTTATTTATGCTCACCCACCAGCTTCTGCTAGGATTTACTTTCTTCAGATTTTTGTATTTTTAACTTCTTTATACTCATGATTCCTGCCAGGCTTTCACTGTTCTGGTTGGTGTAGTTATCTCCATCATGTCTGTCCCTGAGTTTCTCTGCTGGCCTTCCTGTTAGAGTAGGCCAAAGGGCTCATCCCTGCTGGATGTTGGTGTGGTGAGGAGACACTTTGCAGCCTTCTGTCATCATGTTTGCATGACTCCACACCTCCTCCTGGATTATGATCCCTGTTTGTGGGCATGTGCGGCACACAGAGGAAATATGATGTTGGTCTGTGAGTGATGGTGTGTAGAAATGACCAGAGAATGAGGAGGCAGCCTGTTTCCGCTCCGTCCAGTCTTTGAAACCGTACCAAAACATCTGGAGTGCCTTTTGTAGAGCTTAATATCACCTGTAGGGGACACACACACACAGCGGCGATTAAGACATTAAGACATTCAAATGGGCATAGAAACCAAGGAGGCAGCTGTTTGCCCTTTTCTTTTACAAATGACATATTAAGGGGGAAAACCAAACTCAGGTAAGTATGCCTTTCTCTACACAGGGTTTTCTGTATGAGTGTAATCTGAAGCTCTTTGGCTGTCAGTTTGGGAAGTGCCTGTAGGTCTGGTTCTGACCCCCCCCCCCCCCCCTTTTGATCCTCCCAGAGTTGCCCTGCTAAAGAGGAGAGGTGAGGAAGACTGGAGGAACAGGATCAATAAGAAGCAGGAAGTGGGGAAGGTTGCTGTGGGCGAGGAGCACCCTCAGCTCTGGGAGGTGGAGCAGAGCGTCCAGAAGAAGGTAACCACTCACCGCTGACAGCTGCCTCAGTCTGCAGCGAGCACTGGGAAAGGATGGGAAGTGTTGGCTCACTCACTGACAGCTCAAACTCAGCCAGAGCTCCGCCATGGCGGCACCTGACAGCCAGCAGATTAAGCTGCTGAGCAGAGAGGCTGAGGGCTGTCCTCGTCTGTGGCTCGTGCTCCTCCTGTCTCACTGCTTTAGCTCTACACTGTGGCAGCTAATGGTCTGGGTTTCTTCTATTATTGATAGTGGGACAGGTGTTGTAGCATCAGGATCTGCTGCACATTGGTTCATTGTCTAGAAATGGATGTATGGCTGGCGTTGTGTAAGGAATTCTTTTACACAGAAGTGTCTCTATGGGATGGACTGATGGAGGAAACTCATTAGGGGCACAAATGAAACTGAAGAATGACATTGGCGTTTCAAAATCTTCTGTTTCATGATGCATGTAGTTTATTTCAAACAATAATCAAAGACTGTCCCAGCTTTGATGGACGGCCTTTTTAATCTGTTTCCCTCAGTCTTCTGTGTGTCACTACTTTTCTGTCTGCATCCTTCTGTGTGGTTGTGTGGGTTTTCGTACTATATTTTATACTATATATCCATTTTTAAACTGGAACCTATTCAAATGTTTGAAAGTCTTATCAGTCTGAGCATATAAAGGCAGTTTGACTGGAGTAACTTACATCTGATGCTCAGTAGAACACAGATGTCTGCTTTGTATATTCTTTTCAGGTTGAGGTTCAACATGTTAGCTGCTTTGTGGTGTAGAAACAGTTGAAATAGGATACTTTTTCATTTCTTACAATAGGCATTTTCTTATGTCCGCTTAATTGGATAAAACCATTTCTGGCATTTCATGTTGATTTGCCCTGAAAGATAATTGAGGTAGATTTTGAGTTCTTGGTGGCTTTTGCTTTAGATAAAAGTGGGCTGAGGTGAAGGTGGAGACTTGAGAGGCTCATTTCTGTGACATGTGGAGTGTTTCATGTCATTTCATGTCATGTGTGCTCAGCTGCATGTTGCCTGTAACCCTCACGAATATGTGTGTGTCTCAGTCTGCATGTCCTGCACCTTTAAAAGCAATAAACCTGAATCTGTCACTGCATGCTGGCTGTGTCTCTGTTTTCCATCTTGCTGTTTTGAAGGAAGGTTGAGGGAATGCCCTGCACACGGACCTCTCTGTTTAGACGTATTCTGCTCCCTGCTGCCTGTCGGCACTAGCCTGTGCCCCCTCCACCGTTTCAGCTCTGATTCCAGGTGTGCAGTAGATGTTGGGTCAGCTACAGCTTTGCTTTGTCGTTTTCACCCTCTCATTCAAAGCACCTTTCCTGTTTGATCGAAGCCGTGTAAAGGAGAGCTGAGACAACAGTTCAAATCTGAGTGAAGAGAACAGTCCACTGCTGCCCCCAGTATGTAGAAGAAGGCAGCTTTTACCGTAGGCCGCCTCGTAGTGTGATTCTGGCCCCCGCGTGAGCCCCCTGCTCAGAGCCCAGGCCCTTCAGAACATGTCCCTTCTGTTTGGCTGCTTGTCTGTAGGGTGACCACGCACTGATGATCGATGACCTCGCTGTGTCCGACCAGCTATGGGTAAGACCGGTGTGCACGTGCTGCCCCGCACACCCTCACACACACTCACACATGCTCGCTGAAGGCAGCCTGATGGTCAGAGTTTAGCATGCTAACAGGCTGTTTGATGAACCCAGCCCAGCTCCGTCAGCGTGTGGGACCTACTTTCTGCTGCTGTGTGTGTGTGTGTGCGTGTGTGTGTGTGTGTGTGTGTGTGTGCGTGTGTGTGCATGTCCTATTTTCCAGGCATGTTGCCTTCTCACATGGAGCACTTCACCCTGCTGCTTGTTGGGTGTCAGAGATTTCTCATGCTGTCTCAAATGGTGCCTCACGTGTTTTATTTGTATTTTTTTACTTTAATTTATCTCCATCAGGAGTTATTCTCACTAAAGACAAGTGGGCTACAGGCCCAACAATCTGTTTTAATCCAGACCTTCTGTGTGTTAACATGCAAACACAAATATTACTAAGAAGCTAAAACCTCCACACTGAAATTCAGTCTCTAAAAAAAATTTTAGAGACCCCCACCTGATTCTGATTGCATGGCTATGACACCACTTTGCTCCTTACTCAGAATTGATTCATTTGGCCAGCAGTACAAAATGACATTGGACCTATGACAACATGTCATTTGGGACAGCCCAGCCACTGTTGCCTTGATTTAATGCCCTTCTCTTTAGCTTCTATAGGAGCTGGTGATGCTTCTGCCTCTTCCCCTGAGCCCCCTTTCCCTATTCCATCTTCTGATGGAACTGTCAGCCAATAGGAAGTTGCTCTTTCTGTGTTGGACCACTACTTAGAAACCCAGTCCAGCTCCCCCTTTTGCAGCTGAGTCCCTGTGTGTGGGATGTGCTGCCAGTTCACAGCTGCACAGGCTCTGGAAAAGAACACGGTTGTCAGTAATGTTTGCTGTCCATCCCTCCTGCTGCTGTATCATTCCACTACTTAGTGTTAACAGGACTAAATCCTCAGCATGGCTCCCCCTGCAGCCTGAGCTTGTGCAGAACTGAATCCTTTTCTTCCATGTTTTCCTCCTTATCCATTAATCCTCATCCCTCCCTCTGGTTGTGAAGGCCACCAGATCTCCCAGACCCATGCAGGTGGATGAAAGGCATCCCTGGAGAAGGAAGGTGACCTGCCCCTCCCACTCTGCCTGCACCCTGGTGGCAGCCTTTGTGCGCACGCACACACACACACACACACACACACACCACTGAGGTTCTGCATTGTTCTAGTAACTAGAATGATGATCCTCTAGAGGAAGGCGCCCTAGCCAGATGTCTGAACCACATGAGGGGACTCCTCATAATGTGATGGAGCAGTGGCTATACTCTAAGCTCCTCCCCCTATGTCCAAGGCTGAGCCCAGCCCCCCCTGAAGGAAACTCACATCAGCCACCTGCATCCATGGCGTCATTCTTTCAGTCACAAAGCAGAGCATGTCAGGCTATGTGAGAAGACTGACCTGCCAACTGAGAGCTTCTGCTTTTGGCTCAGACCCCCCTTCAGCTCAACGAATCCAGAGAACTGGTAGAAGCGGTTTGGGTACCCTGCAGTTCCTCTGCACCCCCACAGAATCCCTCAGGGAACACAAAATAAAGCCTTTTACAAAGTCTGCAAAAAACTGGAGGCTCTAACTCCCATAATCCCCTCGGTCAGGTAAGGCCGAGGATCCGCTCCACTGGCTCCTGAAAAGCACACTGCTCCCTGTGACTGCTCACATTCCTATCCACCAGCCGGCCCTGAAGCCCGGGCAAACGTCTCCACCGCAGTGAGGTGGCCTTCCACAGAGTCTCTTTCTCAGTTTTGGTTGATCAAGTGAAACTTTCTAAGTACAGACTGATGACATGTGTTTTTCCTTTGACCTCTTTTGAGATCAGTCAGACGTACTGAGCGCTTTTGATGCTAGCAAATCTTGTTTTTTTCTTAGAGAATTGCTGAGACCGACTGTCAAACAGTAGAGGCTCACATGTCCATCCAGGAGAGGAAGGAGCTGATTGTTGCCCGGGAGGAGGCCTGGAAGAGCAGAGGCCATGGGGCGGCCAACGACTCCACCCAGTTCACCGTGGCTGCGCGTATGCTGAAGAAAGGTCAGAATCAACCCAAAACAATCTGCATGTCAGTGTCAGCCCTCAAACCTCAATGAAGTCATGAATTTTAGCGACGCGTCAGTCCGACAGAGCAGTGCAGCTTGTTTGGAAATAGCAGCTTTAGCCTTTGATGGCCTCGTGCACGCTGGGGTGTGTGCTTTAACCTCTGCGGGTGAGGAGTTGTCTGCCTTTTAGTCCTCCACGAAACAGTTTGACCTGCACCTCCAAGTCCCAGCCAGGTGAACGTGCAGTTGGACTCTGGTGTGACTGTTTTTTTATTGGTCCTTTTCGTTCTTTCTTCGCCTGAAGACGGTTTTCACTGATCTGATAATCTGGTGCTTCTTTAGTGCCGTTGCCCCCGCTGCTCCCTTTTCTCAGAAGTGAAAAAGTGTTGATGTGTTTTCTGTATGAGCTCTCAGTCAGGTAGTGGAGCACACTTCAGCAGACACAGGTAGATGAAAAAGCCAGAGAAACAGAACCAGTTTAAAAAAGGACTGGAATCTTAAAGGGGAATTCTAAAAAGTTACTGAAAAGCTCCTACTTGGTGACACAAAAAGCTGTCCTTATTTTAGTTTGATGCTGCTGGCAGGATGGGCCTTCTGTCTTCTCTAAAGGGTTAGTTGACTCTGATGACCTGTACATTTTCATCCTTCTGTTGCTCCACCACAGTCCTGAAACTGACAAGCCTGACAATTACACAACTGCCCCTTTTCAGCACTTTGTCCAGAAACCTACATTTTTTGTATGTAGTATCGTGTTCTGTGCATAGAGGGCCATGCTTCGTCATCACACACATGCTGCGTCATCACACACATGCTGCGTCATCACACACATGCTGCGTCATCACACACATGCTGCGTCATCACACACATGCTGCGTCATCACACGCATGCTTCGTCATCACACACATGCTGTGTCATCCCTCCGTTTGCTAAAAAGTGCATTACTCCTGGCCAGAGTTTCAGCTGCCAGAGAGCTTTTCTCCAAAGTCGTGACTGTGACAGATCTTGGCTGAACAATGGGTTTATAGATAGAGGTGAGAAGCAGGTTCTGGACAGATTTTTCTCATGAGTGTTTGGCAGATGAATATCTTTTACATAGAATAAGTCCAACTTGTCTCCGGTGGAGCAGTTTACTCAGGGTGTGAATCAATGTTGTGTTGCCTGCCAAAGCTGGAAATGTCACAGAGCTGGCAGTGGTCCCAGGATGTCATCATGGAAGCCCCCCCCCAGCCGGCTGGGCCGGGCCTATAGAGGGAGGAGAGGTGCATCATGGGAGTCCCATGTTTCAGGGTCACCTGAGGGAAGTGTTTGTATCAGATGTAATGCATTGCTTTCTAAATAGATCTATATTTTACACAGTCAGGCCAGTGCAAAGCAGCTCCTTTTTACACAACACACGTGATAATCTGTGCTAATGCTTCATCTTCTGGTGTGTTCCTGTAGGCCTGGTCTCTCCATCTGCTCTGCAGTCTCCAGTTATGTCCAAAGCCAAGCACAGCAGCCCTGCCATCTCCAAACCAGTTGAAGGTCTCTGCTCTACTACTGATAGGAGTCTGTGGTGTCCCACCGCCGTCCGCTGGCTCAATGAGCATCTATTAGATTTGCACATAATAACATAAATCAGTTGTTACGAAAAGCTCATTTTTTTCAAACTTTTGCTTAATTAACCAAAATTGAGCTGAGCTGAGTGCTGTGCAATGGTATTGATATTAATTTGCTACCATTTGGCCCCCTTTTTTAATATGAATTGAATACTTGTTTCTTTTTTAATAATAATAATAATTGCTTTAATAATAGACATGAGCTATTAGGTGTTAAAGGTTATTTACTCTTATGAGATTTTATCACAGTCCTTAAATGCATACACAGAAGAGATCTAGCCCTATCAGTGGTGACCCATCACCTAACTAAGCTTTGTGAAGCACTTCTTCCTCATCCTTAGTCATCCTCAGTGAGCACAGGTCTGCCTGTTCAGAGGTCAAATCAAAGCCAGTGCTCATGTCTAACAGCTATCTGTCTGTCTGTCAGCAGAGATCAAGGCCATGCCACATCTGAACCTGGAGTCAGACAGGAAGCTGGATAAACTGGAGTCATTCCTGGACAAGCTCAACAGTAAAGGTGATGGTTAGCTCAGCAAAGTGAGGAGTTGAACACCTTTAGGGCAGCGTATCCTTTAACATATGCACGTAGCTCCTGTGGATGGCCAGGGCTTTTCACCTTTACTGTGGCACATAGACTAGGAACAGCAACTGTACTGTCATGTACGTCCATACTTTTGACATAACCAAGTTTCATTCATGTAGTAGATTTTCCATTTATAGCAATAAACAGAGAAAGAACTACCGAAAGCAGACATGGCTGTGTTCACCCACCTCTGTGTTCCACAGGGTTTGAACTGCCACCGGCAGCCATCACTGTGACAGAGAAGAAGGTGAAAGAAGTGATGACCCTCGATGATGAAACCTTTTCCAAGTTCTACCGCCATGTTGATGACCTCCCCAACTCCAAAAAGGTGGAAATAGATGAGAACTTTGATGACATAATTGACCCCGAGGTGCCAAAGTAAGCAGTCACTGTCACAAGTCAGTGGTGAAATCTCTGCAAAGCTTTGAGTGTGAGGAACTCTGTCTAACTCTGACCTTTGACCCCTGGTCTTCCCACAGACTGAACTCGGCGATGGTGCGTCACAAGCGTGCGGTGCGCCCCACTCGTAACGTTCAGTCATCCAGGAACCCTCTGAGGATGCTGGCTGCCAGGGAGGACATCAGACAGGAGTACACTGAGCAGAGGCTCAACGTTGGCCTGTTGGAGAGCAAAAGGATGAAGGCGGACAAGAGTGAGAGCAGAGGAGCTGCTTTGCTTTTCTCAGAGCCTCCAGCTCTGGTTCTTTGTTGAAGCTTCATTTACATTTTGGTCTGTGCTCATGACATATACGCTTACACATTCTGTAATACCCCCATCCATGTGGAAACCAGAGGGCTAGGCTCCAGTCCAGTTGTCCATCCACCCAACCCTACTTGAGCTGGAGCCTATCCAGACTTCCATTAGCTCAGAGACAGAGCAGACATGGGCAGGTCACCATCCCAATGAGACAGCAGAAGACACACATCTAGATGCACCTTTGTTTGGTCAGAACACTCAGTACTCAGGCAGCACTTCAGACAGGGGCAGGCATCACTGCTGGGAATGCTAAATGTCCCTGCTTGCTATGACCGGACCTGCACTAGCTCTTTGAGGAAGTGAGCTGAGCTGCATATGGGTCACAATCCTGTGATGATGCAGAGACCTCTGGAGCCCAGCTCTGCCCCGGGCTGCACGTGCCCTGGGGCTGGTTTTCCCTCTGACATCAGAGGAGCCCAAAGTTGGTGTCATCTAACTTCCTCCGACACAGATGCAGAGGCTTTGGGCTGCCTGCCCCTCCAGTGCTGTCTCTCCTCATCTGTCTCTGTGCTGTTTTGTGTTCTGCTCTGCAGTCAGTCAGAACTCGGGTTTGTCGGAGGTGGCTATCGCTGGCCTGGCCAGCAAGGAGAACTTCAACCACGTCAGCCTGCGCAGCGTCAGCATCTCTGAGCAGATGTCCAACAACAGCGCTGTGCCATACAAGAAGCTCATGCTGCTGCAGGTCAAAGGTCAGTTGAATGGCCAGCCGCTCTGATTGTCCAGGAGCATGTGCCCTGACAGCGATGTGAGCTGGGGGGGGGCTGTGGAAGGATCCCTTAGATTGACATGCACTTTGTGTCTAACATACTTCCACTGAAGTCAGTCACACAGCTGTTTCATTTGGCAGTTCTAGAGAATAGACAATATATGCACCTATTCCCACAAAGCCCTAGCCAAACCCTACCCTGGATGTACCCCTTTGTCTGGAATCTGGTGGCCTTGATCAGGGGGACAGACCCCCCCACCTGACGCAGGCTAAGTCTGGGTCTCAGTTCTGCAGGACAGGAGCACCACCATGTGATTTTATCACAGAGGTTAGAAGACTGAGTGGGTTAGGGTTAGGGTTAGGGTTAGGGTTAGGGTTGCTCTGGTACAGCACTGGTGCAGCAGGAGAACACGGGCCTGTGGGTTTATGGAACAGATCCGTTTGTGGATATAGAGCAACTTTCTCCAGACAATGAAAGTGTCATCAGTCACCTTCAGACTCTCTGGAACCTAAAAATCAGTTAAAAAATCTTGGGGTAATACTGGACTGGAGCTGAACTTTACCAGTCCCATTAAATCAGTAACACCCGGAGGCTTTTACCGTCTAAACCATCCAGAATCAGAGGAACAGAGTCTGGACCAGACTCAGAAAGACTAACCTCAGCTTCTGGTCTCCTGCTGGAGCCCGGAGTCAGAACCACACCAGGAGAGGCTGGTTCAGGTTTCTGTGCTAAAATCTGGATCAGTGTCCCTGAAGAGGCTGACCTGAATGTTTGGATCTGCTGAACAGGCTGCTGAACTGGGACAGCTGAAGGGATCTGATCTGCTCTCTTCACTGGAACTTTATTAATTAGTGATTGTTATTCATTTATTTTATTCTTAATGTTTTTTTATTTGTCCTTTGTCATTTTATGATGTAAGGCACTTGCCCTTGGCAAATGTGTTTACATGCAAGGGTCAAAGGTCAAAGGCTGGCCCAAATCTCCCCTGATTGCGCTGACAATCCAAACTGACTGTGGAACTCTCAGCCCTCCACGACCAGCAACCTGTCTGCACCTTTGTTTAAACCAGGTCGACGGCATGTCCAGACCCGGCTAGTGGAACCCAGAGCATCTTCTCTGAACAGCGGCGACTGTTTCCTGCTCATCACACCACACCACTGCTTCACCTGGATCGGGGAGTTTGCCAACGTCATTGAGAAAAGCAAGGTGAGCTGAATGTGAACACTGAGTTGAATGCAGAGGAAAGCATCTTGTCCTTTTCCCTGAATGTAAGGGGTATTTGTTCCGCCCTGGTCGTGAGCTCACCTGCTGTCGGGTTGTGTCTGGATTCAGAGTGGTTACAGGCCTGCACATGGATAGGTATCATGTACAAGGGGTGCACACACTGATCAGAGAGCAGCACCGCTCTGAAAGCTGTGGGTACGTGCACGCCATCTCGCAGTCTTACGACCTGCGACTGGCTGCATGAAGCAGCCTTAGTCTGAGAATGAGGGTTTAAAGCTGAAGCAGATCCTGGATCAGCCTGCTACAGCATCAGGTCCCCGTCTGTGGAAACAGTCTTTACTGCTGGTTCTGGTGCTGTGCAGCAGACACAGTTTCTGTTAGAAACCTGTCACATGTAACATCTGTAGGGTGTGTAACCATGCCAACGAGAAAGTTCATCTGATCTTTCCAAAAGCTACGGTAAGCCTGGAGCAAAAGCCCAGACACAGATGAGCTGAGGAGGAGACGGCTGGCAGCAGAGCCGGAGCAAAATGGAGAAAAGGGAGCAGGTTTAGATGTGACAATGAAAGGAATGAGTCAGATACAACGACAGGGTCACTGCAGGAATAGCAGGCGATATTTGAACAAGGTCCCTTAGATGACCATATTGTGCATATTTGAATTGCTGAGACTCTCACTGTCTTCCTTCCAGGCTTCAGAGTTGGCAAATTTCATTCAAAGCAAGAGAGATTTGGGTTGTCGAGCTGAATGCGTCCAACTCATTGAGGAAAACATCAACTCACATACTGCCAAGGAGTTCTGGAAGATTCTTGGAGGGCTGTCCAGTTACCAGAGTAAGGTTTATATCGCTGCCTTCTGGCAGGACAGGGCCTGAGGCCCAAAAGCACGAGCTGATGCTTTGGCTGTTCCTCTGGCAGCTGCAGGAACTCCAGATGAAGATGAGCTGTACGAAGGCGCCATTGTGGAGACTAACTGCATTTACCACCTGATGGATGACAAGCTGGTTCCTGATGACGATTTTTGGGCCAAAATGCCTCGTTGTTCTCTACTAAGCCCCAAGGAGGTGGGACTGGAAACTCACCCGTGCACAGCAGAGGTCCTCTCTCTCTGATACCTACTGAGAAGGAGCAGTTCATATTAATGTGTCAATCTGAAGCCTTCTAAACACAATTTAGATAATGCTTCATCTAAAGCACCATACAAGTATTCTGGAGAATTACATTTTAGAGATCGATTAACAAAAAACAATGGCAACATCAGCACCTGATCGGAGTTAGTCAACATAATTTCATTTTAAGATGATGGAAAATCTGGCTAAGAAAGCCAACAGATCTGCAGCCTGCCATAGCTATACCAAACAGATGAGCTTTTTTCAAGGGAGGAATTAAACTCAAAGTCTCCCATGCTGCCAACCCTTGATGACTTCTATATTGCTGATGTTTCCTATACAATCTGATGCCAAACATGACTGAGGGCAGGGGGTGGGAGAGTCTGGACAGAGTAAATAAATAAGAAGAAACATATAGAGCAAAGTAACAGGACCTGAAGTGTGTGTTTTCCGCATGTTCAAATTGGCACCCCAGAGCCCAATCTGATCTGATCCCCCCAGCTGGAAACAGCATAGGAAGACCAGAGTACACCGAGTCACACACCCAGTCCCTAACATAGAAAGTAAACCGCTCAGGAGCCACCAGAGAGAGCTCTGCTGCACACATCCAGCTGTGAGCTCTGTAGAGAGGATGGAGCCAGTGAAATGCCATCTACAGTTTAAATCTCTCATCTTTTTTGCAGCAGTCACAGCTCTGACATGCAAGAGACGGTGCAGCTGCTCATGCCCCATGTCCTCTGTACAGGTTTTGGTTTTTGACTTTGGCAGTGAGATGTACATTTGGCATGGAAAGGAGGTGACTCTGGCCCAGAGGAAGGTGGCTTTCCAGCTGGCGAAGCACCTGTGGAACGGCACCTTTGACTACACAAACTGTGACATCAACCCACTGGACCCAGGAGAGTGCAACTCACTGATTCCAAAGTATGGAGATTTAGCAGTATTCCCAGTCATCCTTTGGGATGGATTCCCCATGCAGTTCCTCCTGATGAATGTAGAACCATGACACGGTAGTGGTAGTCTCATGCATCGTGTCACTGGTGTGCCCGTGCAGGAAAGGCCAGGGCCGCCCTGACTGGGCCGTGTTTGGTCGACTCACCCAGCACAACGAGACCACTCTGTTTAAAGAAAAGTTCCAGGACTGGAGCGATTCTGGGAAAACCCCCAGTCCCACAGCCTTCAGCGAACACGTTGCTGAGCACAAGGTAACGAAAGCTCATTTAGGTCATCAAAGGAGATGTCCAGATACAGTCTCCCTCCATCTTCCCCCAGGAGCAGCCCACATGGGATCAGCCCCGTGCCTACGACGCCTCCCTGATGCTGCCCCACCCCCAGGCTCCGGTCCGGTCCACCCTGGACGGCTTCAGTGTGGGCCGGGGCTATGGGCTGGTGGAGGCAGAGGAGTGGCGGCGCTATGAGATCGTCACCGTGGCCGTGGAGGTGTGGCACATCCTGGAGTTCGACTACAGCCGCCTGCCCCACCAGAGCATCGGGCAGTTCCACGAGGGCGACGCCTACGTGGTGAAGTGGAAGTACATGATCAGCACGGCAGGTCAGCTCTCGGCTCATGGTTTGAATTTAAAGATTTGAAAAGGAGTAAATATTGGTTGTTTTATACATCATCCCACTTTAAATATGGATTACTGTGGACCGAAGCCCAACAGTTGAAACATGGTGGTGTCTGGCTCTGAGCACGTGCTCTCAGCTCCCTGCTCCCTGCCGATGTGTGGAGATGCTTCTCTGACCCACGGGTCTGTGTGTCCCATCAGTCGGGAAGAGGCAGAATCCAGAGCAGCTGAGGACTGCTGGAGCTGGGAAGGAGAAGTGCTGCTACTTTTTCTGGCAGGGCCGCAGCTCCACTGTTGGGGAGAAAGGAACGTCAGCACTTATGACGGTGGAGCTCGATGAGGAACGGGGAGCACAGGTACACTCAGAGTGTCCATA
>JABUIW010000100.1:88943-101451 GCA_013363375.1 Menidia beryllina
GAGTCTAAGGCTAAGCCTAACCCTAAACCTAAGGCTAAGCCTGAGCCCGAGTCTAAGGCTAAGCCTAACCATAAACCTAAGGCTAAGCCTGAGCCTGAGTCTAAGGCTAAGCCTAACCCTAAACCTAAGGCTAAGCCTGACCTGAGCCGGCACGCCTCAGTCCTCCTCCGTTTCATGTCCTGCTCCAGGTTCAGGTCCAGCAGGGGAAGGAGCCGCCATGTTTCCTGCAGTGTTTCAAAGGAGGGATGGTTGTCCATTCAGGAAGAAGAGAGGAAGAGGAGGAAAACTCCCAAAGTGTGTCTTTATTTGTTTACATGCATAGAGATGTATATTTATGTATGTCAATGTTATCATGCAGCCTTTCAGGACCTGTCATCAGAATGCTCCTCAGTTAATGGTGTGCTGTTTGGCTAAAGATGCCTCCATTTATCCAGGCCATGTAGAAAGCCTGTGTCTGCCCCCTCCAACACCCTTCTGCTCCTCCTCCTCCTCCTCCTCCGCTCAGGTGACTGGCGTCTGTACTGTGTGCGTGGGGAGCTGGAGCTGGAGGGCCACCTGCTGGAGGTAGTCTGTCACTGCAGCAGTCTGCGCTCCAGAGCCTCCATGGTGCTGCTGAGTGGCAGCCAGGCTCTCATCTACCTGTGGCACGGCTGCAAGTCCCAGGCAAACACAAAGAAGGTGGCCTGCACCACCGCCAGCAAACTTAGAGAACAGTGAGTTCAAAGTTGGCTCTGGGTTTTTGAGAAGTGGGAGTGAGCCGCTGGTGGAACAGGTTGTGTTTGTGTGCAGCTGTCCTCTGGAAACAGGCCTCCACAGCAGCAGCCAGGTGAGGATCCAGGAGTGTGAGGAGGGAGCCGAGCCAGCGGGCTTCTGGGACGCCCTGGGCCGGAGGGACAGGAAAGCTTACGACTGCATGCTGCAAGGTGGGACACCCCTCACACAGCAGACACACGGGTAGATGGTCTTTAGTGGGTGGGCTCCGACTGTAAGCAGTCTGCTGAAGTCTGGAGCAGACGGACAGCAGAGGCAGGGCCTCCGGTGATGTGTGCAGGCTGAAGCTGGCAGAGGGGGAGCTCTCTGCCCTCACAGGCCGGCCTCCATGGCATGGTGGCCTCTGTAGACACAGCTCAGTCAGTCATTCAGTGGAGTCTGCCAGTCACCTGACAGTGTCTGATCATGAGAACCCTACAGCAGTAGTAGGAAAAGGATCGAGCGTCTCTCAGGACCACCACCGTAAGCACCAGGGACTTCTGGGTACTGTCATCTGCAAAGTGTGCTGGAATGTGCAGACACTAAATGTGGCCACGTAAGAATAGTGTCTCAGTTTGTGACACGGCTAGCATTCGTCATCAGGTCTGTGGTGTTACACGTGCTGTAGCAGATGACTGACTGGGGGCTGTTTCCTGTGTTCTGTGTTCCACTTTGCTGTCCTTCACCCGTCAGACCCAGGCAGGTTTAGCTTCACCCCTCGCCTGTACCAGCTGAGCAGCAGCTCGGGGGAGTTTGCAGCCGTGGAGTTCCTCAGCCCCTCCAGAGAGCCAGCACAGGTCAACTCAATGCCCTTCCTACAGGAGGACCTGTATGAAGCATCCCAACCAGGTACACACACAAACATGTCGGCCCAGCCCCATCCTGTGAGACAAACGGGAACCCTTCAGGGACGAATAATGAGGCATTATGTTCAAAGGGAACTATACTTAAACTCAGCGTTTGCACCGGGTGTCACAGCCGGTCAAAAAGTCAAAAGACAGGACGAACTGGTCCTGACTCTGTTTTTCTGCTGTGGACAGGCCTGTTCCTGCTGGACAACCACCACGAGGTGTACCTGTGGCTGGGCTGGTGGCCTCAGGACACTGAGAGCACAGGCTCCGCCCAGATCCGCTGGGACTGGGACAGGAAGTGTGCCATGGAGACGGTGCTGCACTACTGCAGAGGTGACCCTCCACTACAGCTACCCAGCTCCGGCTAGGGCGCTCCTCACAACCCAGGATAAGGAAGCCAGCTCTGAACACAGGCCACGCTGTCCCTTTGTCTCCTCAGAGAAGAATGAGAAGAAGCCTCCCAAAGCCTACCTGATCCATGCCGGCCTGGAGCCGCTCACATTCACCAACATCTTCCCCTGCTGGGAGCACAGGGAGGATGTGGCTGAGATCACTGAGAGGGTGTGTGAATCACTTTTTCTCCTGCTTCCTGTGCTGTAGATTAGGACGCACACACCGGGGCAGCAGCCTGGATCTCCCTCCTGATATGTGAGATGATTTTTGTCAGTGTCTACCCAAAAAACCTTAAACTTCACAAAAAAGAAAGGAAACTATTCTACACCCAATGAAAACAGGGCCAACCTTTCTTTAGTTTACCTGTCACAAAAGCGAATCCCAACACTCAAACCACATACAGGCGGCAGGAGACCAGAGAAGAATGAACTAACATTTAGGTAGCCATCCAGGTGGGAGCTGACTCCGGTGCTGTTGTCCATGTCAGGAGGCCGAGGTCTGCCAGCAGATCATCCTGGTGGAGGAGGTGCTGGCCCGCCTGTGTAAGCCCGTGTATCCGCTGGCAGAGCTCCTGGCCCGGCCGCTGCCTGAGGGAGTGGACCCTCTTCGTCTGGAGGTCTACCTGTCCGATGAGGACTTTGAGGTCAGATAGGTTTGACTCCTGTTCGCACTGACACCTGACGGCCAAGCGGCAGTTCAATGTTGATCAGGGAGGGAATTTTCAGGACCACTTTAGTTTGATCCGTTTACATTATCAGAGCTGACAAAACGGCACGGCAGACTTTTTGACCTCACAATGAACACTAGATTTAAAGCTATTGAGACAGTGTTTTTATTTAGATTTGAACCACTGGAAAAGCCCACAGGTGCATCCATTAGCTGTGATTTCTGAAGCAGGATCTGAATACTCACAACTGGATCTGAACGTTCTACCATTAATAAACAGCAGATATGTAAAGAATGTCAGATCCTTTCAGATGTTCTGGTTCATTAGTCCTCGCATGACGTTTACAGCCCTTCATAGCTTCGTGTGGAATTGTTGCTCGTGATGGACAGAATGTTGTGGGTTTACCTGATTTCTGGGGCTGGGTGCTGACTGTTCAGCCTCACAGGATTTCCTTTTTCTCTTTTTGATCTCTTCCCTGCAATCACATCCGCTCCCCCTCCTCCTGTATCTTTCTGAACTTGTCTGTTTGACTGGTCCCACCCTGCAGGGTGTCGGGGCTCCATCAGAGGTAAGTGCACTGCTTTGGAAATGGAATACTCCAACTCTCTGCATCCTCATTCCCTCAGCACTGTCCCCACTGCCCCATTCTCTTCCCTCTGCTGTAACATCCTCATTTGGTCAACACGCAGTTCACTGGCGTGTTTGGGCCGAATCCCAAACGTGTGACAGCTTCTGTTTGTGTGGAGTGGAGTGGAGTGATGTTTGGGGGGATTGTCATGTGTGTGCTGGCAGAGGGTTGACACTCACCATGCTGGACTGGTGGGGGGTCATGTCACTGTGCTCGATGCTGAGTGTGCGCTCTGTCTGCTTCCACAGAAAGCCCTGCAGATGAGCAGAGAGGAATATGGAACTTTGCCTGGATGGAAGCAGGTGAACCTGAAGAAAGCTAAAGGTCTTTTCTGAAGAAGCCGGGCCGACTACACTTTTGTTTCCGCCCGCAGCAGCAGAGACTCAGGAACAGCCTCCTCTGAGGACGGATGAGAGAGCTTGTTGTGTGTGTGTGTTTGTGTGTGTGTGTTTGTGTGTTACGGCCTTCCATGCTGCACATTTTCTTAAAGCCAGCACTCTGTGTTGGTGCTGTGTCATAAGTAGAAAACATATGTGGATGCAAATGGTAACTACTGATGTCTGTACATATGTCCTGAGACAGCTAGTGCCCTTAGACTGATGTGATGGTGATCGCAGGTGTCCGTCTGCTTTACAAACTCTCATGTTCATGTATGCGTGTCTGTATATTACAGATGAGTTTTCTGGAGTCCACAGAGGGATTGAGAAAGTTTTAAATGTAAAACATTAAGTAATGTGTGCCATGGAGGCCTGTGTCAAATGCTAAGAGCGCTGTCTGTGAGCTGTCTGCTGAACAGATCCTTTTCTGCATTTCCTCTGGACACGTCATCACTGTTTGAGGCTGGCACAAAGAACAAGAGACGGCGTCAGCATGAGCTGGCTCCAGTGTACAGTGCTTTGCCTTGTGTACAGTTTATATACAGATCCTCATCTTACCTTTTGTTGTATAAAGAAATATGATAAATAAACGTTGATATAGTGCAGTTGTGCCACATCTTGTTTTCTTGCCCTCGTCCAGTTGTAAGGTTTCAAAGTCCTGCTACACCAGGTCACGTGGGCTTTTTCCTTTTTTCCACCTTCTCCTCTTAACCACTGGAGGGCAGTGCCACATCACTATTACTGGATGTCCGGCATGAAGAGAGAGAGTCCTAGAAAAGCTGAGGCTGATTCTATCTGTTCCACGGCGGTGGCTCCGGTCACTGGACCTGCCGGCTGATGACTCAGCAGTGAGTTGTGGAACCAGATCGCTGTGCTGTGTGTGCATTTCCTGCAGCAGACCAGCTATCTCTTCAAAAGTCTTTCAGGATACATCACGAACGGGGATTCATTTATATTATGATCAGTCAAGTCTGCTGTGACCACAGTGGGAGAGTGTGTGAGACTTCTCCAGTAAACCATCATTTCATAAGACAAAGTTCCAGTGCTCATGTTGTGACATATGTGTCGCCTCTTTTTGTGGGTCCAGGTTTTGTATCTGTATTCTATCATCTTGTGCGAGCATGAATACTCCACATACTGAATATGAATGTATGTCCGGTAGATGTGACAGGACAATGAATCCACAGGTCATCCTGAGGGCAGCAGGGCGTCACTAACGGCTCCTGTCTGGGTTCCCACGGAGGGGAACTTCAGTGTACACCTGTCTGCCAGGCTTCTGAGTGCTAATACCAAGTGGAGGGGAGTCCCAGGGGAGCGAAGGCCACAGCCGTTGTGTGTCCACCCCGCTGGTGCTCATTGCTGAAGCAGCCCTGAAACAGCACCAGGAGGGACCTCTTCTACTGACCCGGCACTCTGCCATTCTGAGCATCGTGCAGGTTGGACTGTTTTTACAAATAGTCCCGCCAAACCCCTTGAGTCCATGGTGTTGGCTGTGTGACATAATGTGTGTCCCACCTCCAGTGCGACTTATAGCAGAGCGTGCCCCCCCCCCTCTGAGTAACCACGCAGAAGGTGGGGTACTCAGTGCATGCTGCTTTGCACGCAACGCTTGGCTTGTGTGTCAGGGTTTGACTCTGAGCCCAGTTTCTGGTCTGAGCTCCAACTATCTGTTCTTTTTCTCCAGTCTCTCTACAGGCGCACACTGAGCAGAGATCAAAGGGGACAATATCAGTTTTATTCTTCATTTGCAAATCTGCCTCCACATGCTCCAGTACAGAGGAGCTCTTAAATGAATCTGCCTTTCTTGATGACAACACTGATGTAAGTGGCTCCACCTTGGCAGTCCAAAGCCAGCGGACTGAGGCGTGGGCTGGAACAAGCCGTCATCAGACAGGGATTCTGATGAGATGGTGCAGAGAAAAGGGACATTTCTGCTCTTCTGCTTGATAAAGGGTGAGGAAATATCTGTCAACACTCGCTGGGCCATGTGCTGTGGGCTATTTTGCAATCCATAAATTCTACTGGTGGTGATGAGGGCCACATTTGGTGCCTGCTCTCCTTCCATCTCCTCAGTCCCTCCGACGGCAGACAGTGAGTCCTGAGCAGGCCACTGTGGTCCTGTTTTTAGTGCTTCAGTCTGTTCACCCCAGTTCAGACCTGCACAGCAGTGCATGCTGGGAGTTGGCCTGAGCGTCAGGTGAGTGCACGGAGCTGCTGAACTGTATAGTGTTCACTGTGTTTAGAATTCAACTATAAGTTAAGTTAAAACAGTGTGCAGTTCACAGGACCTCCACCATTTATTCTGAAGTGCTGTCTGCATGACAGGCTCCTGTTTTCGTTTTCATTCAAGCAAAATGAATTGGATTGAAGAGGAGTAATGATCTGCAGAGTCAGTGAATGGCACGGCTCCCTTTCTGGATGAGAAAGGCCAATAACATCTATTGGTCAGTTTTAAAAGTGTTCATTATGTTCTATTTCCAACACGCCGTCACCCTAATGGATGCCAGCTTAACATACAGTTGCTCTCACAACTTCTCAATTTGTGTTGAGAACAGCCTCCCAAAAGGAACGTACACACTCCTGTAGGGCAGAATCCTGAGTCAAACGGCCCCTATTCAGAGGACGAAAGGCAGGAAGTCCATTATCTGGTTCCCTGTCTTCCTCGGCCTTCCTGAGCCTCTCCTAGATCAGCTTAGAATAGATCTCACAGCCAGTCTTTTCCACAACACACGACAACAGTCACACTTCCCTGCACAGAACACAGAACTGTTCTCCGCTGTATGGAGGGCTTGGCTCAGACCTAGTTTTCTTTTTGTTCTTACAGGTATCTCCCTGACCTCTTTCCTCATCCCAAATCCCAGCTGGTCCCCTTTGGTGGAACCTGTTTTTATTGGCTCAGTATGAATTTAATCGATTTGATTTGTATTAATATGAATTTGCCTCAAAATGGCTTGGATTTGTTTGTATCATTGAAGCTTTGTATTTTTTTTCTTGAAAACCTTTAATTGAATAGAGTTAACCAGTCATGCAGAGCATGATGTTCACTTCTGGCATTGTGCAAAGAACTTGTCCCAACTGGCAAAACTTTCCGATCGGTGTATATGTATGTATCCAGTCGGTGGATATCTGATCTTTGTTTCAGAAAGACAGATATTCACATGTAAAGTGCAGGGGCAGCAGATGGGGCTCCTCTGTTTTCCAGACTTCCCTTAGGTCATCCAGAAACACCTATCAGTGCCGTTTTCAAAGCCCCGTCATTATCTGGTACGTTGGTATCTGGGTCATTCTCCAGAGGCTTAACTCCCGTTTGGAAACAGAGCTTCACTGGAGAACGTACCTGCTGCTGTTTCCACAGACTAGCAACTCAGCAAACAGAAACATTTGGGTTGAAAACAGTTTTTTCAGAAAATCTGAAGGTAATTTTGGTTGTGTGGAGGTTAGCCCCGTTGCCTAACAGCCGAGGGTTCCCGGTTCGAGTCCCCAGGGAAGCAGGACCTCTCTGTGTGGAGTTTTAATGTTCTCCTGTGTCTGTGGGTTCTCTCTGGGTACTCAGCTTCCTCCCACCACCCAAAAACCTGCACGTTAGGTTGTGTGTGTCTCTTTCTTGTGTCTGCTTGCAGGTGCTTTTACAGGTTCTCCTCCGGGTTTGTCTGCAGTATTATTTTGCTGTTAGTGTCTGTTAGTTTGTGTGTGTCTCCCCATAGTGTTTGTTTGCAGGTTCTCCCTCGAGTTTACCCACGGTGACTACAGGACATTTTTCTACAGATGCAGCAGCTGGATGGATGGTTTTGTTGTCTCTCGTTCCTTTTTTTTTCTCTCCTTTCTTCCTGTTTTAGGAATCTCTTTCTTTTTTCCCCTTTCCTGTCCCCCGGTCATGGTTGGCATTAGCCATATTACTTATGTAACAAAAATAAATCCTAAATATATAATAAAGCAGTATGGGATGATCAGGGGAGGGTTCTCACCCTGACAGGCCTCCCTTGGCAAAGCAAAAGTGTCGGGCACAGCACGGCACTCAGATTACAATTCTGTTGCTATAATGCCAAACACGACAAGGGGAAAAAAAAAAAAAAAACCTGCACGTTAGGTTGACTGGACACAGATTGCCCCTGGGAGAGGATGTGAGTGTGGTTGTGGTTGTGGTCAGTGATGGACTGGACCTGTCCGGGGTGGACCCGCCCCTCACCCATTATTAGCTGGGATAGGCTTCAGCCCCCTGCGACCCCACTGGGAGTAAGCGGTGCAGAGAATGAATGGATGGATGGAAAACGGAAGGATGACTTTAACTTGGTAGATGTCCCTGGTGGGACCTGGGTTCTGGTCAGTGTGAACCTTCGACATCACTGCCGTGAGGGACAGAATGAAATGAGGGATGGTTCAGAATATGGATCAAACCTTTGGATTGTTTTGGTTTTCTGTCATCTCCCTTTTTATGGGTTGTATTTCTGTTCTCTATTCTTGATTTCTAGATTGTTGGTTTAAGGAGCAGATTTAGAATTGCTCTGTATATATGATGTATTTGATGTCTTGATTTTGTTTTCAGTAATCATTTTGTCCATTCCCAAACCTCATGGCCTCCACTCTATAAATACGTCTCAAATTCCGGTGTGTGAAACTCCAAAGCGCCGGCACGCCCTGGACTGAACTCTGTGATCAGGGAGGGATTCAGGATGTGTCACCAAGGAACCCAGGACCATCCCAAAGGGCCATTCCCGTTAGACATCCAGGATATGCTGCACTGCCGGCTGACTTTAAAGGGGCCGAGTGGAGGGTGTGAAAAACATGTTTCAGCTGGGACACATGAGATGTGGGGAGAAAGAGCAGCAGGTCCTGTGAGGCAGCAGAAGGACGGGGACGGTGGCCTGCGCTTAACGGCACCCATGGCACGACAGAACCACTTCCCAACTCCCTGTTAGGGGAAACACACAAGTAACTTTTTCCTAAAAAGAAAGCCAGAGGCATAATCTTTCTTGCTTCCAACCAAGCAAGATCACGTTTTCTTTTCCCTTTTTAGATTAAAAGGGATAAGAAAAAGAACAATCCACTTCATGTCCATAAGTTGAACAGAAAAAAAGCTCACTTTGAATTTGGCAACACAAATGTTCACACCCCAAAACCATATCCAAACAAATGATGTTCTGGTTTGGACATTGGTGCACCACACTGAGAGTGCTACTATCACTAGAGATAGTATATCTACTCCAAACCCCTCCTTCCTTTTGTCTATGGAAGTTTTGAAGACATTCCTTCTTTTGCATTTTGGTTTTCACGGAAAAAAAAGATTGATTACATTTAAAAAGCTATCTAAAAGCTATGTTAGATTCATTTAGTATTTCTGATCCGTTTTTAAGGTTAATGCCACGGTTCTGCTGCCGGGTTAATGATGTAGAGAAGAACTGGCTGATGGGGCAGCATCTGGAGAAGGGGAGCAGCCTGGTCCTACATGCCTGTGGTTTGTGCTGGCCAGCTCACTGAAGCTGATTTATGCTAGACTTACATGCCAGAGGTGGAGTCTGTGGAGCAGGAAGAGGTTTCTGTGTCATAAAGAATCGATGTGCCAGATGGGTCAGAATCATGTGTATAATTAGCAATTCTCAGAGATTCAAACAAAAACACAAAGCAGCGTAACCAAGAGGAGAAAGTGACGGAGTCCCAGGCTCACGTCCCTGATGCTCTGCTGCCCAAACCCTGAAGCCGGGGAAACAAAAACACTGCTCAGCCCCAAATGCTACTGTGGTCCAACACCAACCTCTGGGGAGGGGGCGTCATGTTTAAGTATTGGTGTATGCGCTGTAATTTGCTCGGTTGTTTTTAAAGGGCTTTGTAGATAGAATTGGCTTGGCATGGATGTTTGTGAACGGTGAGAGTTCCTGGAGAGAACCCCCACATACATGGGGAGGGACTAGAACCAGAACCAGGATCCTTCCTGCTGTGAGGAGTCAGTGGTGAACCACTTGATGTTTGACAGCCTGTAAGAAAAGAACCGTTTACCTTAGAGACTGGCCTCTGACCCGTCCCTTCCTTTACCTGCTGCAGAGTCTCAGGCCCATGCTGCCCACTGAGGTCTGCCTCCACGGACTGTTCTGCTCTCTGTCTGCAACCCTCTCAGGGCCTGATCACTGCAGCGATGTATCATCAGCAGTAAAAGCCAACAAATACCAATACATATCAAAACACTGTGAACCTCTGCTGCTCATGGAAATGATGACAGTCCGTGTTTGGGTCCGGGCCCTCCCAGCACAACTGGGTCTGACTCGTCAGTGAAACTGGATGCAGGTGATGTTCCACACAGTTCCAGGGAGGCAGTAGATCCAGCCAGGGCAGGTCTGAATCTGATGAGCTCTGCAGTGAACCTGACACCCCCAGAACCTGTGGACACACAGAAGCCCAGCCCACCCCCCCCCCCCCGGAGCTGCTGCTTTCAGCCTGAGCGCTGTGTTACAGATCCCAGTTGTTTTACTGCCACCGAGTAAGCACCGGTTCGGCCAGGGATGAGGAATGATGCAAGCCAATGCAACCGGCGGAGTGTGGGCCGCTTTCATCACATTTCCATTTATCAGACAGCCGGGATCCTGCGCTGTCAGCGCTAAAAGGCTTATCAGTGGGGAGGGCACTGCAGCACTGTTGGACTGCAGACGGAACAAGACCATTTCAACTGTTCTGGAGGATCTTTGTAGAAGCTGTTGATTGAATCAGTACAATTTGGTATTAGCTATTTTTAGAAATAAGACTTGCTGATATCCCTGAGAGTTTTTACCGTAAAAAATAAAAAATATGAATGTGTATTCAGAGAGCAATAAAGCTCTGAAGATCATACTCATTTGTCAGCTGGAACATCCAGCCACAAGGATTTTTGCCCCATCCTCAAAGCAAAACTGAGGTCAGACTTTCTGCTGCCGCACAGCCATCTCTAAATCATGACAGATTTTCATTTGTCTTAAGGCTCGGACTTTGGCCAGCCTCGCCAAGACATTTCCCTTCAAATGGTTTGGCTTCAAAAGGTTTGGAATTGCTTTGGCTTTCTGCTGCCCTGTTCAAACAGAATATCATCTCCCATTCAGTGTTAAAAATGGACCTAAGTTACATATTGTAATGGTTGAAAAAAGGAAATATGCCAAAGGAGGTGGGTATTTTCTCAAGCCACTGAATCTGTCCAAAGTTAGCCATGCTTAATGAATAAATAGAAAATTCCACCAGATCACAGCAAAGATTCCACTTGTGCAGTGTAGTGTATTTAACTTAAGTCAGATGAACCTCTTAACTCCTTTCTCCAGCTGTCAGACACGTAACTCCAGCTAAATGCTCATGTCTATTGTTAGAATAAAATTCAACTTGAAAATGAAACAAGACAGAGCAGGGAGGAGTGGTGGCCAGACCTGCCACCGCAGCAGAATGTTGGCTGGTTCTGTCTGTGCGTGTGCGGGTTCTCTCTGGGTTCTCTGGCTTCCTCCCTCCATTCAAAAACATGCATGTTAGTTTGGTTATGAATTCCAACTGAACACTAGGACCGAACATGCATTGCTGTTTGTCCCTGTTGAGCCCTGTGTGGAGGAGTAAACCAGTGCTCTTCCCCATCGGTGGGGCAGGCTCCAGCCCCATCTTCTGCTCTAGTTTCAGAGATGTTACTTCAGACTGATGTGAGAGGATTCGTCTGTAGTGCTGAGTGAAACAGTTTGACATCCTTATGTGGCAGCCAGTCCTGTTCCATGACATGCCTTAAATAAACCATATCTAACAAAAGCCTTGTATTTTACATGATCTACGATGTGTCTGGAGGGTGTTCACCTCAGTTTAAATGGAGACATCCAGCTTTTCACACACATCGCTAACAGGAACTAGGAATGTGGCCAGTCCTGTTCTGTGTCTCATTGTGTGTGTCTGACACACTTTGCCAGTTCATGTTTCTGCTAGCTGTCCATCACAGTTTAAATGGAGGTTTACCCTAAATGATCAAGTGCATTACATTCCAGAAATACTATGCTGCCATGTCACGAAGGGAACAAACATGCCTGTCAGGAAGAAGCTGTTTAATGTGAAATAACTCACAGAACTCTTCAGGCAACGCAGCAAAAGACTGCCCAAATGAACATGATCAGAATTTCATTTGTCCAGGCCACTCCCCACTTCACTGGTATTTTGAAGTCAGAATAACCCAGAGGAATGGAACAACCACTGAAAACAAACAATGGCTGTTTTCTCTGGCACCGCGCTGCACCTCACAGGGAAAGTGGAGCGGCAGAAGGGGAAGAAACAACTGCGGAGGTTTTTCTGGTGGGGATATGAGAAGAGCTGGTGTGGAGCTGAGAGCTGCATCTCGTGCCAGCACATCCACATGTCATCTCTGGTTAGACACACCTTGGAGAATGTGACCTCTTTCCAAGCCTGGCCTGGCAAGGGGTCTGCCATGGAGGAGGAAAAAGCCTCAGATGGTGTTGAACCTGTGCCAGGAGGCTGCCTCCCACTGTGTGTGCACGTGTGAGCGTCATGACTCACTACAGGCCTGGTACGTGCACATATCCATGGAGGGTTTGCTGCTCAGTGGCATCGGCCCGGCCCATCATTCGCCTGGCCCATCATCTTTGACCCTCCATAGAGTCAGAGCAGCCCTCTTGGCTCCGGTATGCCACCTTTCCACCCCTCCCTTTTCTGTACCTGCCCGGTGATTGGGCGATAGGTGGGTGCACCTGTGTCACATCAGTCCATCACAGGGCCACACAGAGAAAGATGCGCACTCCCACATTCACTCTGCGGGGCCATTTTGAGTCACAGATTAGCCTAAAAGGCGTGTTTGGACTGTGGGAGGAAGTGACAGCCGGTTTGTGGACACATAACTGCTGCTGTG
>JABUIW010000100.1:113927-128132 GCA_013363375.1 Menidia beryllina
AGCCCCTCGTACACAATCAGAAAGTAGACCCCTGTCTTCATCCATCCCTTTTCCACAGCCCTTATAGCCAATGGGGTGGCGGGGGGGTCTGGGGCCGGGGCACACCCTGGACAGGTCACCAGTCCGTCAGAGACACACCAGAGACCAATAACTTCACAGGAAGCTGGAGTAGGGCGGCACGGTGGTGTGGTGGTTAGCACTGTTGCCTCCCAGCAAGAGGGTTCTGGGTTCCAATCCCGGGGGAACCAGGACCCTTCTGGGTGGAGTTTGCATGTTCTCCCTGTGTCTGCGTGGGTTCTCTCCGGGTTCTCCGGCTTCCTCCCACAGTCCAAAAACCTGCATGTTAGGTTGATTGGAGATTGGGGAAATTGCCCTTAGGAGTGAATGTGAGTGTGTGTGGTTGTGGGTCCTTGTGTGTCTCTGTGTGTGTCCCTGTGATGGACTGGGGACTGTCCAGGGTGTACTCTGCCTCTCGCCCGTTGACTGGGATAGGCTCCAGTTCCCCCCGCGACCCTATCAGGGAACGAGCGGTATTGATAATGGATGGATGGATGGAAGCTGGAGTAGCCAACCCCCCCCCCCCCCACACACACACACACACACCCCACCCCGGGTCCCCACGGCAACCCAACCCAGGAACCCTGTGGCTCTGAGGTGAGGGGGCTCCTCAGCACCCTGCTGCCCCCATGGCACCCTCCAAGTCCTCATAGCTTTTTCAAATGTAGCCTGAGGAATCTGATTTCATAGTTTATTTTTGAGAGATGTGTCATTTTCAAGACACTGATGATTGTTTAATTTAAGGAAGTACATTTAGAGCAAACATCAAACAAATACCCATAAAGAAATTAAACCCAGGTGGTGAAGGTTCCCGAAGTCCCGGTTTGGCTGCGCTGTCATCCTTCTCCCCTGTGCAGTGAGTCTTTGTGGACTGGCTCTTTTGATGTGTGAAAACAATAGATTTCAAACTGTGCAGCACAACTCAAGAGCCTTAGGAAGAACAACAATAGAGGCAGTGCTCAGAAGCTCCAAATGTCTGAGCCTAAGCTCCGCTGAAGAGACTTCTGCAGCTGGGAGAAAGTGGGCGGCTGGTTCTACATCAAAGCACGCAGTCACAAAGACACACAGAAGAGGATATATGCTTAAATATCTGTTTTGTACAAGAAGTGAATTGTGACTTTAATCCATTTAGGTGCATATCTCCTCCAAAAAGATTCCTTTGAATGTTAGATGAGTAATAAAGCAAAAAGAGCCACATCCATGCTTTACCTTAATCCCACACAGTCGTTTTTGTCACTAATCTGACAGATTTCCTCCCTTTTATTACCTGAATATCCTGCCTCCTCTGTGTTTCACCTCACAGAGAATCCTGTGTGTTTGGGTTGGAGGAGCATTTCTTCATGGTTCCCAGGACCCTGTTATCTCATCCAGCAGCTGAATAGACTCGGTGGAGAAAGTGAAACATGGCCTCCAGTGACAGCGGAGGCTATTCAACTTTTATGTCATGGCATTTTGTGAAGTGTAGACCTGAATAAAGTTTTGGATGCGGCTATTACTCCATCAGGAGCAGACATTAAAGACCCATCATTTCAGCTTTACTCCTAGAGGCTCGTGCTGTGAGTTTAGAAAAGAGGACAGTAATAGCTGCTCATGCATCCGTTCTCATTAGGAGCAGAGTAACACACAGCAACAGGTTTCTTCTGTTGTGTCCATGAGCCAGTTTGGTGCACGCCTGCCCTGTTTTGGTTCCTGCTCTGTGGGCTCTGCCTGTGTTAGGGTTAGGGGTACAGCCTGCTGAGGGACCAGTGGGGGCTCAGAGGTGCTGCCACGTCCCGCATTCGGAAACACTCCTTACCTATGGCTGACTAACTGAGTCACCTTACTGCAGATTGATGAACTGATTTGAGGAGAATGAATCTGCTGAGCTGAGACACATGCACTGATGTGGGAGTCTGCCAGGGCTGAGGGTTAGCCCCCCCCCCCTCATCCTCTCAGCGGCAGCTCACCGTCTGCCTGGCCTCAGATGTCCTCAGAGCAGCCTCTCTCTGTGCTTCACACACAAAATCTCAATGGTTGCATGGAGTGGGTGGAGGTGAGTTTCTGTGCAACGGCTGTGTGAGAGCTACTTCTTAGCTGGTGTCTCTGGGGAATCCCCCCTCATCTCTCTGCTGTTTCACTCCACACTGGCGGACGCCTCTGTTTGGCAGGTGCTGGTAGATACGGCGCCTCCGGCTGCCCACAGCGATGAGGCAGTCGGGGCAGAACGCCTTCCCAGAGTGCAGGGGAACATTATATTTCACATTATCTCAGAACAATAGGTCATTTCCTGATTGCTGCAGGCCACAGAGGAGCGCCTCGCTCCAGGAAAGGAGCAGAGTGCAGGAGAAGTTGGCGTCTAAGGGGGGGAGTTATTGAAACGTTAAGTAGGTGGTTCCTGAGTGGGTGCACGCTAACCCAACCTGCCAGTGAGCAGAAACAGCTGCAGTGTCTGAAGTGAACTGGTTTCTGTGTCGGCAGTAGCATCTTCTGAACACAGAAGAGTGCAGACGTGCATCGGCAACCTAAAGATGAACCCCCACGAGTTGGTTGACCTTCCAACAATTTGTATTGTTGATAAAATTGCCTAATTCTTATGCAAATAACACTTTTCCATCAATGTTTTTATTCTAAAACTGTATATTAAAAAAGTAGGCCTGTGCAGGCAAATTCTGGTTAGCTCTTGGAGGTTTCCATAACTAGCTAATCAGCTCTACAGGCCTTGGCCTAGCTGCTTTCTACTACAAGCAAAGAGCCTGTGCTGTCATTTACATGCAACACGGGCACAAACCAACCTCAAGGAACACACCGTGTATAAGGCACTCACAGCGTTGATGCTCCCAGAAATGATGGAGATTTTAAACAGCCTGCCTATTTCAAAGGGTAGCAACAACAGCGTTGGAGGAGTCGCTTTTCGGGTCATGTGGTTCCCTAGCCAATCGTCATCCAGCTGTCAGCCCAATTCAGCCCACTCAGAACTGGCTGAGTAGGTGCTGAGATTCTGACTGTTTGGAGGTGCCAGTCCCTGTTGGAAATGCAGAAAAGGATCGGAGTTCAGCAGAGTGGAGCCATGCGGAGCTGGAAAGCTAATGGAGAAGCCCCGCCCACGTCCTCATAGCAGGAGGGCTCCCCTTCTGACCCCCTCCTCTTCCTGCGGTGTGGATTCTGCTGAAGCTCCATGCGCATGCATGTGACCTCTGGTACTCTGCTGTCCTCCAGCAGTCTGGAACGCATGCATGTTAAGGAATGTTAAAAAACTCATAAAATCATTTTCATCAGCATGCAGACAGCAGCTAACGGCAGCCTCTTCCCAACCACTCTACCAAAGACTCTACTGCATTAGTCCTGCTGGGGCTGTAGGATTTATGCTCATGGACACATTATACATGCTACTTTACTAAATTGGGTTTTAAGTGATGACACACTTTGGTACGTTCATGTTATTTGCACAGAAAAAAATCATTTGTAGATTTACATATATCTGAAGTAATATTTGTTTTGTTGAGCCAATCACAAACAGTTATTGAGAAGCTGCGCATTCATACATGGGGGGGCTGGAGCACCCCCTCTCTGTCCCTCTGCTGCACCTGTGGTCACAGCAGACTGAGTCCACCGGGGGGCTGGCTCTCTGGGTGCACAGGGCCTCTGGTGGGGCTTAGGGGGGCTTATGGGGTCCTCCTTCCATGGGGGGCTGTAGGGTGCTGGCCCTGGTTCCTGGGGGTCTCAGCTCTTCCGGGCTGCAGGGGCTCTGTCCCAGGGTCTCCTCTGCTCCTCTGGGTGGACGTGTGACAACGTTTGGGCATGTGTACACACATGAACATGCATGCCCACAAAAGCAAACGTTTTGATAAATGAATACATCATATCAGCTTTTTTCAGTTTTTTCAACAGAAAAAGAAGTCAGAATGATTTTCAAAACACATCCAACGATGTTTCAGGACCAGTACCAACACTGATCCCTGACGGAGCACAGAAATGCTGGTGGGTCTAACCTACCTAACCCTGAACAGAGATGCTGACCCCTGTCAGACCTCAGCCTGCCAGCGTCACCCCCGGCTCACAGCATGCTGCTGGCAGCATACAGCCTGAACTCTGCTCTGGGGCTGCCTTTCCCTTTCCTAACGCTGCTGAATTCCACAGGTTCCAGCTGGAGCAGCAGGCCAGTCAGTGCCCGTCCCAGCAGGGAGGCCAGCGGCCGAACGCCCCGGTCAGGGCTCCCCCCTCACGGCGGTCCCTGCCTGAGTGCCTGAGTGCTGTGTTACTGAAGCCTTTGGCTGTGATCAGTGCAGCAGATGAAACGCCTGCGTGTTAACGTGTGATTTCCCAGGGGCCCACCTGGCTTCATGGGCTGCAGGTGCTGGCAGAGGAGGAGGAGGGCTTCTAAAGCTCATCAGTGCCAATTACTGCGCGCACTGTTTGTGTTTTCTGTCACTCAATCAGGGCACCCCCAGTCTGACTCTAAAGAGCATAGAACCAGTTGGTGCCGAGTCCCTCCACTGTGCCTGTGAGGCCTGTGAGCTATTAAAATCAGACAGGCATTGGATATGAGCTTACACCAGAGTATCAGCTTGGTTTTTCTCTGCCAGTAACGTGGTATTGATTACTTCAGCGGTGGGGATCCGGCCCACGTACCGGCCCCGGGTCACAGATCTGCTGTGAGTGTTTCAAAGGCTGAGCAGCAGCTTTGCCTTGATGCTGGAAGACATTTTTACAGTTCTGGCTCAGGAGGAAGGCCTCAAGCTGCATCATGCATCCAAACAAAAAAGAAGAAGAATATGCTTTTACTGTCCTGTTCCACTCTGTCATTTGTTTGGACTCCATCTTCATCCTTCTGGAATAGACTGTTCTTTTTTTAATTCTGTGCAGAGCGTGCAGTATGGCTGAGCCTCCGGCTCTCCATCTTGTTTCCTTAATTCAGATTTTTCCTACAGTACATCACCACAGATTTATCACCTTGCACCATTTTTCTCCTAAAAGCATTGGAAAAGCAGGGGAATTATTCCTGGATCCTGACAGGGGCCCTCAGGGTTTTGTGGGGGTTACAGCTTGAGAGGAGTCTGAAAAATGTGACTCATATAAGCACGGCTCAGAAGATATAGGGGGATGAGGATAATTGATTCTGATGACACAATTTAGATGGCGGTCTTCCCCAAGGGCCAAATGGTGAGTAGACCTAAGCCAGAGTCACTGTCACTGTGGGGGGGCAGGGGATGGATTATGGGTTGAGTGGGAGGGTAGGAGATCGTGTCTCGGTTACCTCTAACTTATTTTCTTCATCCCAGGCCCTGGACAAAATATGCTAAATGAACATTCCTGCCAGCTGGCTGAGCTACAGTTACATTACATGAGATAGCTGACACACGGAACCAGATATGGGACGCCATTTGTGCTCTTGTTTTAAATGCAGGAGATGGAGAAAAGAAATGACTGAAGAATTATAGGCCTCTTCTCCAAATCTTTGTCCTACACTCACAGTTCTGTGCAGACGTAGCTCTTCCTCTCATTGGTCCACACACAGCTCCTTGGATCAGACTAAATAAATGAATTATAGATTCAGATGACGGCTTACTTGCTGACCAACAAACAGAAACCTCCTGGTTGAGTGTGTGTCTGGAATGTTTGTCTTGATGGTTGTTCTATCTGCTTGCATGCGTTCATGTATAGGGTGTACTTGGCCTAATTCATGTAACGTTCTGTGTGAAAATGCTCATAAATGTAGGTTACTGCTCAGGCAGACATAATTCCTCAAAGGCAAAGGCCAGCCTAAGCATGGGGTTATCTCCACAGCCCCGGAGCTAAGAGGGCTGCATGAAGACACTTTCTGTCTGTACTTCTGTCAGACATGCACACCCGCAGTGGTGCTGATGTGAGTGAGAGACCAGGACAGGAGAGGGTTACACAGTCAAAGCAACATTTTCTTCACTATATGCTTATTCACCAGCCTTGGAGGACGTGGGGGTAACGGGACCCTCACCAGCCGAGGCCCACACACACAGACCACTCAGAACAATATGAGAGGAGAGCACTGGGGCAGATGGTAGGCCCCCCTGGGCAAAAGGCACCCACCCTATGGAACACTGGGTGCCCCTGACCATCTGGACTAAAAGGAAGTTAGCACCATCCCAGTAGCTGATTCCCCAGTGAAGCATTATGAGAAATGAAGGTTTCACCCAGAGCAAAGTCACCAGCAGACAGTCTGTCAGCCCCATGTGGGGGTCAGGAGTCCTGTACTAGGGCCGAGTGACCACTCTGACCTCGTGTGCAGCGTTGGTCTGATTGAGTTTGTCTTCTTCCACAGGAATGGGAGAGGTGCAGAATGACCATAGCTTTCAATGTTGAGCTTTTCTGGAACCACAAAACTGTCAAATCAAAGTAAACATCAAAGTTCATCACATGCAGTCAGACACGGTGCAACCGGGTTTGAGACGCTTTGATTTTATCACTTCTCATCCAGAGAAAAGGTAACAAAAAAAACTGAAGAAAGACTTCTCACTCTCCTTTTTACTTGTAAATGCTTGCCTCTCCTTTTGGCCCTTGAGCAGCAAATGGACTGCAGGCTGCCCTGGGGGGCTCCACCGGCCCCTCCCACGGCCGGCCCTGCCTGCTGTGGCTGGAGCAGGTGTGAAGGTTCTATGGTGAAGTCTATCCTGCCGCTGAGGGGACACACACTGATGAGCCTTCTCTGAGAGGTCACAACTCCTCCCCCAGGGGCCACCACGTGGCCCTGTGCAGCGGGGGGGCTCCTGCCAGCACCGCTGGCCTTCTGTCAGCCAAACGCTGGAGCTCCAGAAGCACAAAGATGGATGAAGTCTCAGGTACTCCCACTCAGCAGCTAGTGAGGGGGGGGGGGGGTACGTTAGATGCCACGCTGTAGTCCACAACCAGCCGTTTGTCAAAATGACCCCCGTCAGCCTCCTGTGAGAGGCCATTGTTCAGCAGGGAGCTGAGAGCGCCACCTGTAGACCGGCTCGGACCCTAAGCCAACCAGAGAGATGTGCACAGTCTGGAACATGGAGCTGTGATGCTCAGATCACAGAAAAATCAAAAGCATATTTCTGATTTGGTTTGACCAGCTGTGCAGTTTTTCCAGACGTTTAGGAGACAACGGGAGAGTCCAGGCTGCTCAGTGACATGAAGCAGCTCTCTCCGCACGCTGGTCCTAATGATCAGTTTTACAGAAAGGGGCTTGTAGGCCCTCACTTTTGTGGAAACTCTGAGCCAGAGTGTTGCAGTCATGTACCCATGCCTGCTCATCCTCCTGGGGTGTCCGCTACCCTCCTCTATTTAGAGCCACAGCCCAGCGTGGATCAATGTCTGTCTCCAGCCACACACCATCAATTATTCACCTGATCAGCCCTGCTGCTCATTAGAGGACTAATCTGGGGAGGCGAGGAGAGACGGAGCGCTTTGAAACCTGAGACCCAGAGGCAGCGGGGAGGGGCGGGCCGATCTCAGGTCCACAAGCAGGGCAGCCAATTTGTCCACGTGAGTCCTGACATCCAGGAGAGTTGATTCATCTTTGATGAAATCACAGAATGACTGTGATGGATGTGCACGAGGACATCAGCCAGAGCTGTGCTGACAGAGGCGTCACAGATGTTAGCGTAGCAGGGCGCGGGGGGGCTGCATGCTGCTCCGGTTACACCCCACCTAAGTTGTTCTGAGGAACATCTGTGGGCAGTGTGGGTCACATTTTGACCGTCCCATAAATCTGCTCCCGGTGACGCCAGCTTTGTTGTCCTAGTGTCCCTGCGTGTTGCGCGGGCTGCTTCCTGGAAAAACCGAGCAGGTTTCACCATATTCCCGTGGTATCGCAACACTTCTGGATTGTGGAAGTGTTTAAGGAGTCTAGCTCAAAGCCACAGGAAGAACAAAAAGGAGAGCAGTCCCCAGATCTTCTGCCTTCCCACTGATCATGTACGAGCAGGGCGCGTGTGGAGGGGGTACTTTGATCTACCCGGTCCCCCTGAGAGCCCCGGGGAGGTGGGAGTGCACTGTGAAGGCTGTGCTGCACATGAGTTCTGATTAAAAGGAAATATGCATCAGCGTACAGCGCTGTCCTTTTAATCTGCAGCGTCTCAGAGCCGGGACGGCGACACGAGCGGGGCCTGCGCTCTGATGCGCCTCTGACTGCCGGGGAAGAGTGGGAGGAAGTTGAAACCAAACTGAGAATGTTTTGTGTTGGAAGGAGAGCTGTTTATTTGAGCAGGAGTCACAGCAGAGGCGACCTTTGACCTCTGACCCAGGCTCATGTGGCTCCAGATGCATCAGCAGTGAGGATGTGCATTCCAGCCCGGCACCAGAGGAGCAGACGGCTGCAGACGCTGAGTGGGACTGGAGCTGTCTCCATGCACCTCGGTTCCTTTAGAAGTGACTCATTTGAGAGGAGAGCTGGAAGCAGAAGGAGATCAGATCTGTCCTGATCTCATGAGATATGAAGCTGTGACTACATCACTTAGTCCTCCAGCACCTTTCTGTCCTCTAACCCCTGTAGAGATCCCATAAAAACCCAAAGCTACTGGTGTGTGAAGGGTCTTCCTCTGACCCACAGTCACACACATCGGCTGTCCTCTGACGGCCTTCTGACCGGGAGAGCTGCCGCTTTGCTTTCTGTGTAGAAACCCAGCAGCAGCTCCTCATTATGCTCCTGAGATCCATCCTCAGGAACTCACGCCGGTTTGATGTCACCTCTCCAGTTGAGCTTCTCATTAGCTGACACAGCTGAACTCAGGAGAATAGAGACTGCAGGGTGGGAAACCCAAAAGATGTCGAGTTATTTCAGAACAACACAGCTCAACTGTAAAACCTCTCCAATGATCCCACCTTCTGCAGAGACGTATTCCTATTCAAAAGAAAAGGTTTGTTCATGACCCGCCCGGAGCCCCCCCGGGTCCCTCTGTGTGGGCGCCGCCTGCTCTTCCAGGGGTGTCAGATCCATAGCTGATTCTTAAAGGACTACAGGGGTCAGTGTGCATGGTCTCGTTGGTCTCTGCGCGGGCTCCTGATGGACTGGCAGCCTGTCTGCTCCCACCCAGCTGCGACAGCTCCCAGCCCCCCCTACCAGGAGTAAGTGGGTTTAGAATCTGGAGGTCTGCTTTACCCAGAACAGGCTGAGAAGAGTTCACTGGTCTTTTATGGCATGGAGTAGACCAGCAGGGAGATCCTTCTGATCCTCAAAGCAGGAAGAGCAGGCAGGCTAGTACACGATATGGACACGCCCTCCCCAGGATATGGACACGCCCTCGCCACGATATGGACACGCCCTCGCCAGGATGGGGACACGCCCTCGCCACGATATGGACACGCCCTCGCCACGATATGGACACGCCCTCGGCACGATATGGACACGCCCTCCCCAGGATGGGGACACGCCCTCCCCAGGATGGGGACACGCCCTCCCCAGGATGGGGACACGCCCTCGCCACGATATGGACACGCCCTCTCCAGGATGGGGACACAGCCAAGTACATGTATTCTACTCTACAGACTCAATACCGTCATCTAAAAGTAAGGCAAATGTGGGGGACCCTTCTCCAAATGAAAGAAGTTATTGTCATTTCTTATTGGTCTTAAAGCTGACCATCATTTTCTTAAATCTTCTGTTGGTGTACTCACAGAAAAAGCGCTGAACAGTGTTGAACTGCAGGACTCCATCACGATGGGCTCCACAAGCATCACTTTATTCTCACATCAGGTTCTTGGGTACACAGATGAACACAAGCACAGACATGTTCAGTCTCGTTTGGGGAAACAATCAACATTTTACATGAGCCAAACATGTGGTGAGACCTTATGTGAGGTTTTCACTTTCAGAGTTGTGCCTACTCACATTTTTCTAATATAGCTGAGGAAAAACTGCCCCCCCACTTTGTGACTTCCTGGTTTGAGTTGAGGACCTGAGTAAACCCTTCACTGCTGAACACTGAAACGTGGCATTCAGAGGACAGTAAAGTGTTCTGTAGCTGAGCCGTGCACAGCACGAGACTGCATCGGTGCGTGGCCCCCCCCTGCATTTGCGTTAGTAAGAACAGCTCTGCATGGCTTCTGTCACAATAAAATCTGCATCACCTCCACTGCAACACGAAAGCAGCTGATTCACTACTGACGGTATGGAAATATAGATCTATATAGCTTTTGTTCTGTATATCTATCTGTTCCATCAATAGAATAACTCCCTATATGTGTGTGTAAAATATATATACACACACACACACACACACACATACACACTTTTGGTAGTTTTTTAAACATTCAGGTACATTCAGCGGACCCTGTAATTGTTTTCTTCATAGGAAAGACAAATGTGAACACAGTTACAGCCACATACTGCAGTAAAGGTCTGCCTACAAAACTGAGCATCCTGGCCTGCTGTGGCCCGACCCCCTCTCCTACACACACACACACAATTGCTAAGAAGCACACAGAGCAAATGTCTGAGGGCTGGTTCTGAGAGCAGAAATATTCTCTGGATTCATCTACAGTAGAAAATAGCATATTCTCTGGACTGGACAACAGTTTCTAATAGTTCTACTCAGTCTGGTGCACAAAGTTCCACAGGTGCAGACATGAGCTGGCAACAACAGATGGTTCCCACTGTGTTTTTACGACAGCAAACACACTCACTTCCACAATCACTAGGTTGAGTGGAGCCTTGGCATTTCACTGGATACACATGACGACGGAGCTGGGCCCACAGAGAGCCATGCTGACCACCACAACGCATGAACACCAAGTTACACTACTTTTTTTTACTTTTTTTGGTAAGAAGGCCACCAGGATGTGAGTGGGGTGCTGGTTGCATCATGGGTCCAAGGGTAATCAGACTGAGCTGCATTTCCAATGTACATGCAATATCTGTCCCATCTCTAATGGCCTGTGTGATGTGGACTAATGCTCTCTCTCCTCCACAGGTCTATCTCACCACGCAGTCTGGAATTGTTTTGTTCTGCTGAGTGTGTCAAAGAAGATTCTTCAAAATGAAAAAAAGGAATGTTGTCGAGGACACACGTGGTCCTCTGGGCTGTTCCCCTCCTCAGGGGGTCCACAGGGGGGGCAGCTCTGGCACTGAGCTGACCCAACACAGCTCCTTTTTGTCAATAACTTTGTGTTTAAACAAACTGCAATCAGAGAGCTCAACTCACCACTGACCGATGCACCATGTTAAAGCACACGCAGGGAAAGATCTGCATGGTGCCACAGATTAAAGGGGAATGAGCTCTCAATGACCATAACACTTGAAAGCATCCCCAACAGGATATTAAATACCTAACTCTGGAACAGTGCAACCGAAGCAACAGTTAGACTCAGTTTCTAACCCAGTCTCTAACACAGTCACTCTCCACACCGGCCTGCTAACGGATGTAACCGGGGGGGGGGGGCTAGTCCAGCTCCTGCGGGCGTGGAGCAGGCTGGTGCTCGTCCTGGCGGGGGTAGGAGCTCAGGGCGTCCCACAGCAGGCCGGGCCGCTCACAGCGGTGCTGGCTCCTCCAGTGCTCCATGAGCGAGGCCCTGGAGGCCAGCACCCTGCTGCAGAGCACGCAGCTGAAGGCGCCCCCCTCGGCCCCCCCCTCGGCCCCCGCCGCCAGCAGCCCCAGGCCCGCGCTGCTCTCTGGGGCCCGGGCCCGGGGCCGGACGCGGTGCTGGGACGCCATGTGCCTCTTCAGCTTGGAGAGCGAGGAGAAGTGGTCCTGTCCGCGGGCGCAGCGGGCGGGGCTGCGCTGCTGGTGCCGCTGCCTCCAGCAGCGCGCCGCGTGCCGGACCAGCTCCCGCTCCGCCTCCCGGCCGCCCCGCGCCGGCTGACCGCCGCCCGGCGGCCCGCCCTCCGGCCCCGTGTGCACGTCCTCCCCGTGGACGAACAGCAGATGCATCTTCATGTCAGCGAAGGTGGGCGTGACGGCCTGGCAGCGCCCACATTTGATCTGCAGCTCCACCAGCTCCTCCTGCTCCTGCTCCTCCTCCTGCTCCTCCTGCTCCTGCTCCTCCTGCTCCTCCTCCTGCTCCTGCTCCTCCTGCTCCTCCTCCTGCTCCTCCTGCTCCTCCGCCGGCTCCGGGGACGCCGCCCTGCTGGGGACAGGACGCACATCATCACCGTCAGTCCTCAGCCACCCAGGCTGCTGGCTGACATTCAATTCAACTCCATTTTATTTCTAAAGCGCCAACTCACAGCAACAGCCCTCTCCCAGATTTACAACCAGAGCAGCTCAGACAGAGTCATTTACAGAAGAACTACAGTTCCCACCAGCAGCAGCACTAGGCCACACAGGCGAGGAAACACTTCCTTCTAACAGGCAGAAACCTGGACAGACCCGTGGCTCCTTCTGAGCTCACCTTCCTGCGTCCGCGTCCTCCTCGTGCTGGCTGACGGAGGGCTCCACCGTCAGCACCACCTTGTGGACCTCTCTGAGGTGGCGGAAGTACACCCCCACGTACCCGAAGGACTTGTGGCAGAACTGGCAGCAGAGGGCGTGGCGCGGGCGGCCCTCGGAGTGCTGCAGCTTCATGTGCGTGCTGAGGCTGCCGCGGTGGGCGTAGGCTTTGCGGCACAGCGGGCAGAGGTAGGGCCGGCTGCCGGCGTGAGAGCCCATGTGGCTCTGCAGGTGCTGCTTGAACTGGAAGGAGCGGCTGCAGGTGGAGCAGCGGTAGAGCGGCCGGCCCCCTATGAGGACTTTGGGCTGAGAGCCCCCTCTCAGGTGGAGCGTGACCGGGGCAGCTTGGGGGGGGCAGTCCAGGTTCCTGCCTGCTGTGGTTGAGGGGAGCTGATGGCCCAGTCGGAGCCCCTGGTCCCTGCTCTCTGCTGCGATGGCGGGCAGGCTGAGCAGCTGGGGAACGGTTTCCATCAGCAGCAGGGGCTTGGGTCGAATGCTGCGGTATTTCTTAGAAATGTCCACTTCTTTCTGCTTGGAGCTCGGACTAGCGGCGGGCGGTTTGTCAGGGGCCCTTCTGCGAAAGAAAGACAGGGACCTCTTTTTTCGGGCCTCAAACGCCAAGATGTCCTCCACCGTCTTTCTCTTCCGTCCCCTTTTCTTTCCAGGAGCTTTCTGGAGCAGGACAGGCATGAGAGGGGTCTTGGCCTGGAGCTGCTGGATGGAGTTTGGCACCTGCTCCTGACACGAGGCCTCCGCTGTCTCAAAGTCCCTGGTGGGATCTAAGGGACAGGAGAGCCCAGCCTTCCCAGAGAAAGCTGCTCTTTCTGGGGAGAGATGGCTGAGTTTGGCCGCTGGGACCAGGCTGCTCTTCATTTTGGAGTAGGGCAGAATGGGCAGCTTCCCCTTGGGAGGGATGAGCTGGATAGCTTTACTGAGGATGGCTGGGGACAGGACGGTGATGCTGCTCTGGGGCTGAGCTGCAGCCACGTTGGTCTGGCACAGCCGCACTGTGCTCCTCCTGTCCTCCGAGCCTTTGGCGGCAGCGGGGGGGTGCTGGAGGCTCTGCAGGAGGCCTGATGGAGCGGGGGGCTCGGCAGCGTCTGGAGCGGGGTCTGGCTGGGGCCTCTGGTAGAGGACGCCACTGTCGGGCAGCAGCGCCGTCACGGACAGCTCCGACGAGGCCGGCTCCATGACTATTACCTGCTCGGAGGGCTCCTCTTTGGGGAACCGCGTCTCCCCGGGCTGCCTTGGCTCCTGCAGCTTCTTGGTGGCCCCCGGAGCCCCGCTGCCCCCGGGCCTGGTCTGGGGCAGCGCCGACCCTCCGCTCAGAGCAGGAGCTCTGACCTTATCATGGGCCCACTTGCTCCTGGCTGACTGGTATCTGGGAATGGGTAACTTGAGGTTCTTCTGGACTGACTGAGGGGGTTGCGGGGGCGTTTGAGAGGAGACAGGAGGGGGGAGGGCCACCAGGGAGTAGGTGCCATCCTGGCCCGCTATCTGCATCAGTGCATAGTTCTGGGTGGGTAAGAGGATGGATTTGGAGCTGGAGGCAGTGGAGGCCTCAGGAAGGGTGGAGGGAGGTTTGCAGGCGAGGGCTGCGGGGGAGGGGGGGGGGACCGCAGCTGGGGCCTTGGGGGCGATGCTCCGGAACTGAAGGCTCTTCATCTGACGGACCGGATACACTCACCGACAACTGAAACACAAGCATAAAAGCGTGTGGTGAGTGGGACGACCTGTCCAGGTGCCTAAGAGCCCCCCCTGCCCCCCAGTCTGCGGCGGGTTTGTGGATTAGGAACACAAAATCTTA
>JABUIW010000101.1:0-29138 GCA_013363375.1 Menidia beryllina
ATTATGAAGGGTGGAGGTTTAGGGTCAGAGTTCCTGTGTTTTTCTGTCTCGATTCGAGTGATCTTTATTTGGTACTTTTCTAATCTGCCCTCTTTTGAGTGATAATTATTTCTTACTTTGCCTTTCCACTCCCTGTGAGTGCGTCTTGATTAATATTAAAGTTTTTTGTATTACTACCTCCACATCTGAGTCCTGACACTCCAACTCTGCCCTGTACTCTACACAAGCAACTGGAACTACAATTTCCCTGAAGGAGTAAATAAAAGGATAAATAAAGCTGAGTCTAATACTAAGTCTAAAAGGTTGCATCTGCAGAGACGCTATTCCCAAACAACAGGGGCGGTTACAGAGTCTTTTTTTTTATTTTTAAATGTATTTATTTATTTATTTATTTTTTTATTTATTTATTTTTATTTATTTATTTTTTTATTTTTTATTTATTTATTTGTGTATTTATTTATTTATTTGTTTATTTATTTATTTGTTTATTTTTATTTTATTTTTTATTTTTTTGTTTTTTATTTTTTTTTATTTTTTTATTTTTATTTATTTATTTATTTATTTATTTATTTATTTATTTATTTATTTATTTTTATTTATTTGTTTATATATTTTTTTAATGAAGAGTGTTTCTGCTTACGAGCTCCTCCGTTTGATGGTAGTATTCCTCCACGGCGGAGGGCCCCCTGTGGGCCTGCAGCCTGAGGTCAGATGGTCTGTAAAAGAAGGGGTAGGAGTCCGCCACGCTGTCCAGACAGGACAGCGTCTGCGGGGGGTTATTACCTCAGAAACGAGCAGGTGTGATTAGACATCAAATCATTCCCCCCCCAATCATTTCTACAGCAGAACCTCTATAGAGACTTTAACTGGTTCCAGGAGCGACTTCTGTGTTAAATATTGGTTTGTTGGTTCAAATCTTCCATCAGAATACTCTGTAATTCCTAGAATTGGCTCCAAAAACCTACGATAACTCCTTAATAAATACTGCAGATAATTACACATAGCAAGAACCAGCAGAACAGAGAAGGTGAGTCACTGGGATTTGAGTGTTTCTATAAGTAAATAAACAGGCCAGTCCAACTTATTCTGTACAGCAGAACCTCTATAACAGTCTAACTGGTTCCAGGAGCGACTTCTGTGTTAAATATTGGTTTGTTGGTTCAAATCTTCCATCAGAATACTCTGTAATTCCTAGAATTGGCTCCAAAAACCTACAATAACTCCTTAATAAATACTGCAGATAATTACACAACGAGCAGGTTAACAACAACCTGAGCTTTGGTCTGATAGGGGAACGGCTTCGGTACCTCGATGGAGCGGGCGATGTTGAGGCACTGCTCCATCCCCGGGACGTCCAGGTGGAGCACCCGCAGGTCTTTGCACTTGATGGTGATCGTCCCCGAGGACCCGGACGCTCTACGTTCAAACACACCATCAAAACCCAAAACACGGTTTTGGGACCCCATCAGGCCGACTGTCGGCAGAAGAGGAAGTCCACAGAGAACAGGGGTGTCAAACTCAGAAACAGAGAGGGCCAAAATTCAAAACCTGAACAAAAATCCAAAATCCTATTGTACACAATAGGCCAAGATTGAACAAATGAACCTTTTAATATGGAACTAAGCTAATTTTGCTTTAACATTGAATATGGAACAAGCAACTCTTATTACATTGTATATAACTTGGAGTATAAGACACGCTAAGTCAAATTTCAAATAAAAAAACACATCAATGGCGTTCGTTTATGAAACAAAATTTTTAAACTTTTTCTATTCGCAGCCTTCTGAATTAAATATAAAAATGAAATGAGCTTGTCCAGAAAGCTCCTGTTTTTTACCTTATATTCCAAATAAAAAAACACATTAACGGCATTCATTTATGCAATAAGGTTTTAAAACATTTTCTGAATGATATATCTATTCTGAATGATATATCTAAATTAAACTAGCTTGTCCAGAAAGCTCCTGTTTCTTTCTTTTGGTCATTTATGGGAACAGTGACAGCTGTAGTGGGTAGCTACTTTCCCAGAAGAGTTTCTGGGGCCTGTCCTGAACAGCAGCAGGGCATTATGGGAGTTGTAGTACGAGCCATTAACCCTTTAATGCAAAATGTATCATATTTGATAGATACGGTTTCTGAAATGTTTTGCGTCTGACACCTTTTCCATAATTTAATGGTAAAAACTTTGCTCAAAATCCTATTGTACACAATCAGATACACCTGATAACAGGGGGCAGAAGACTACACAAAAAATAATCTGGACTTAGCGCATAGTAATAAATTATTAATATCAAAAATGTATTTCTGTTTTTTCTTTTTACATATTTTGTTAAAAGGCCAAATAAAGACTTCAAACGAAAAAAAAGCAATTTTCTGTTTTGTTTTATTCTTGGATCAGGCTTTAAAGGGTTAAAGGTCTGTACAGTATAATACCGGGGGCCAACTCTAAGATTAATTTGGTATTGTGTCGCAGGCCAAATATTATAACAATCCGGGCCAAATTTGGCCCGCGGGCCAGAGTTTGACACCCCTGGAATAGAAGGAGGCGTTTTCTTACAAATGGCAGTTAAACGACTCTGTTATTCGCACAAAACAAGTGGCTTTGGCAGCAGTGTTAGTGGCGAGAAAAGCAGCGGGCGGAGGGCGAGAAGCCAAAGAGCTGCTGCAGACAAAAACAACCAATACAACCTTTTATTGGGACTCGCGTTAGAGAAGAGGCTGGTATAGCCCAAAAGGTTTTCCACGCTGGTTAGAGAGAATTCAAGGTTGTGATTAGACATTGAATCATTTCCCCTCAATCATTTCTACAGCAGAACCTCTATAAGAATCTAACTGGTCCCAGGATCGACTTTTATGTTAAATATTGGTGTGTTGGTTCAAATCTTCCATCAGAATACTCTGTAATTCCTAGAATTGCTTCCAAAAACCTACGATAACTCCTTAATAAATACTGCAGATAATTACACATAGCAAGAAAACAAATGACTTCTAGAAGAGAGATGGAAAAAGAAATAAATGATAAAGAAATAATCAGTAAAAAGGGTTTTTATTGTCCCTTTAGCTCAGAGACTGAAGAACGGAGGTAGAGGTGGAGACTGAGATACAGGACCAGCCCTAACTCACTCTGACTTTACACAGGAACTCTAAACCAACTTAGATTATTCATTTTTACTTTTTTTTTATTTTATACATATTTTTCTATGACTTCGACGTCATTTATTTAATTTTTATATTTTCAATTTTTTTTCTGTCTTAAAGATGTCATTTATTTCATTTTTATATATTTTTTCTACGACTTAGATGTCATTTCTTTGATTTTTATATATTCTTTCTATGACTTTGACGTCATAAACTAACTTAGCTTATTTATTACTATTTAATTTTGATATTTAATTTTTTTTTCTATGACTTTGTCGTTTGTTGGACATATCCTTTGGGTGTCGAGTCGAATATTTGATCAAATTTCACTTCGTATGTTGGAAAATTTGCATGTTTAGACATCGTAAGTAGAGGTTCTGCTGTATTAGTGTGTCCATGCAAAAGTCGTCAGATGGTCTTCATGATGAGTTGATGAGTGATCCGTTAGTGTATTTAGTTTAGTTTAGTTTTATTAGGATCCCCATTAGCTGCCAAATAAATGGCCACTAGTCTTCCTGGGGTCCTCACATGAAGAAATGACATTACATTATGAACAAATCATAAAAAATAAAAATAAAAATCACAGTAGGAAATAATAAAAACATAAACAACAGTAGAACTAAACAACATATATACACAGGTCAGTTCATCATATCATCTGCAGTAGTTCTGAAGACAGTATATTTTTTAAGCTTGTTCTGTTCTTAACTTGTTAAGCAATTATGACTTTTTTCAACAAGGACTAAATGTTCAGCAAAAAATGAGGGCTGTTTTTTAAAGAAAACATTCCATGTAAATAGGAGAAGTCTTACTTTAAGTTTATAGGTAACTGTATAAAAGTTGTATTAAAGCAATTCAGCCCTTTCTGAGTCTTTGGACCCCAGCTATTTCGCACTTTTGGATGTTATAAAGTGTTATAAAAAGGTGCTAGTCCCCTTGATATGTCTCTTTCTTTTAATGAAAGACACTGGATATGTACATTTCTCTCTCATGTGAGCCCATGAGAACCTCTCAAAGAAATGTCAATTGCCAAAATGGACTTAAATGTTTGCTGAGACCCCCCCCCCCCCCCCCTTTTTATTTATTATTTTTATTATTTTTATTTTTTGTTTGTTTTCCTGGTTTCTGTTTTTCTTTATGTAAGTGCATGCATAAATATTCATATGTACGTGTGTTGGATTCATAATAATCTTAAATAAAAAAAAGCCGTTCAGACCAACGTGGGGGGGGGGGACTCACCTTTTCTCGACAGCATCGATGTTCCTGAGCAGCAGCAGCAGCGGGGGGGCGCCGCCCTCCTCCCTGCTGGAGAACAGCAGGTGGTGGGCGGTGATGCACAGCGTTCCCCTGCTGGGGGCCATCAGCGGCCCCCGGAGCACCACGTCCTCCACGTTAGCCGTCCGGATGTGCTCAGAAAACTCCATCAGTCCTCCGTTTGACCGGGTTTTTCTCTCCTTCTCTTCAAATCACTTCCCCTCGCCTCTCTTGAGAAATCGAAAGCAAACTTCCTCCTCGGGGCCCGGAGCTGTTTGGGCTGTTTGCTGGCCGATCAGCGGGCTATAAATAGCAGACGTTTCAGATTGCCTGTTTGGCAGCCTGCACCTTTTCACACACGTCTTTCTCAACGCGGAGCTGCGACTGAAATGGACGCATTGGCTGCACAGAAGACGGAAGCCGGCAGTTTCCTGAGAAAAAAGAAATGTGTCACATCTTTTTCTGCACAAACTTGAGGGGGGGGGGGGAGAGAAAGTAGTGATGAGGCTGCAGGGCTCGGAGCCACTCTCAGACTCAGAGAGAAGGCCAGAATTACAGGTTTAGGTCCACTTTCAGATGGAATCTACGTTATTGTGCAGTTTAAGAAACATTCGGTGTAGATTTCCGGTGCTCCAGGTCCTGGAAACCCCAAAAGAAGCAAAGTTAGAAAGGTAAAGTAAAGTAAAGGTAACCGGACCTGGTTGAGGACACCTTAAAATAACAAACAGAAAATAAACAGATGCCTTAAAAAGAAAAATACAGGCCAGTGATATACATTAAGATATCTTCTTAGATCAAAATAAAATATCCTGAGTGCCTTTATACTATGAGAAACTCACTTAAAGTGCAAAAATCTGAAGCCAAAAGGCTACCGTTTATATCTCTTTCTAGAGAACAAACAGATTTTGATTTTTAAGAAAGTCTTCTTTACTGTTTGAACTTAAACAGGGTCTGGCTCAAAGTATTTCCAGAACCCTTCAGGCTAAAGTTCCAGCTAGCTGTAGTTTTCTCATTCAGAACGCCTTTGATTTCAATAACTCACCTCAGAGGGAGTTATTGATAAGAGCAACACTTTGGCTTTTCTCTCTGAACTTTGAGAGTCTGATCGAGACCCACAAGTTTCCAAACCCATCGATTTGTCATTTCAGGGGGTTGTACAACCTGCCGAGCTGCCTTTCTTCTGCTTTTTTAGGCACTTTGAGCACACTCATTTCTTCCCTTTGGTTGTTAGACTGAAGTATAGACAGAGTCTGGATTTGAACACACTGGTTTTCCAACAATCTGCATTATTTAAAGGTCAGACAAGAGACAGAAGCAAAACAAGTGGAAAAAATCCAAGACACAAGCATGTAATCCAGATCTTAAAGCCACAAACCAAATCCAGGAACAGAGTTGGATCAGAACCAGGGTCCTCATAGAGAAAGAGAAAGAAATACCAGTTTCCTGCTGCCCTCTGCTGCTCAGAGGCTGTTTTTCAATCCTCCTGCAACCAATTAGTACATTTATTTATTCAAAAACTTTTACAAAACTTACAGAATACTTCGCCAATCATTTTTACTCTCTGGGTTTCTTGGGTCTCAGTTAGAAAGCCTGTTCTCTGGGAAAAGAGCTTTTGCAGCACGGCTTATTTTTGCAAAGCTGCATCTGAGCAAAGCTCCAGACTTCTGGATCAAAGAGCAGAGCAAAGTGGACATTTTTGGGCCCGTAAAACCGTCGGTGAAGGACTTTAAGGATGCGGTTTGAGTGGGAGATGGTCTGTAGTGGTGAAAGCACAACGCTCACTTCAATCATCAATGTTGTGGCTTAAATGGGTAACAAAAAAACACACTGAGATCTAATTAAGGTAACTCAAGATTAATGTTAAGGCCACGTGATTACAGGATATGATTATCCCAGATTGTTATGAAAGTTTGATATGAAGCATCAAGCAGACTTGTTTAATAGACAACAGCTTCATGAGTCACGAGGTAACAACACTGCAGATGTTGTTACTTAAAGGTTTTAGGGTTTTACTCCTTATTACCTCCCGGTTCTTATGGCAACTTGGAAAAATGAACTGAAGAGATCCTTAGCAATGAATGGAATTTATTCCGGCCACAAGTAAGATATCACAGCGCTGGACTCTCTGGGTAATGTTGTCTCAAGACGCGATTCCACCAAAGAGCACCGAATACACGTCACTCAGGTACATTTATCTTCTTGGGCTAAGCTCCGCCCCGTACAATGCAAAGCTGGTCTTCGCAGCACCGAATTGTAATTGGCCATTTAACTCTAACGTGAACATGCCAGCTTCCTGTTCACGTGATCGTATAGTGTCGTACAAAAGTGTTGTGTATGTTGTTTGTTGGCGTGCAGCTAAAAACACAGGGTAAACATGAACTTTAACAGGATCTAAAAATTAATTCTTTCAAAGGAAAGTTACACACCCTAAATGGGGCACTTTCCCTTTGCACTTACATCTCCACTAAAGTGTCTCCCACATTTCTTTGATGAAATGTCTATCTTAGAAACTATTTCAGATGATTTCATCATTAAGGAAGTGGAACTTTTCCTAAGGCCTTTCAGAGGTCTTGTTTTCTTTGTGGGGTTAGCAGGGGAGGGTGAACTTGTGGAGGTGTGTCCTGCTGGAATCTTTCACCAAAATAAAGATCACGTGCTTCTTCAAGGGTTTTATAGCCGGGAATTACCGCCCTCTTGCGGACAATGGGGGTGTGGCAAAAATAACAGAGGTTCTGGACGTGACCATTCAGTAGACAATGCGGTGACGTGAACGTTGATAGCCAAAAATGACCTAATATTACCATAAAACGCTTCATATTATTACTTGTAATTTTAACTGTTAATAGTAGTAAAAATCAGAGCAATCACGTGACGAGTGTTTTTAAAGCACTTGCTTCGGCCCCCGTGTTTTGACGCGGAATGGTACGTTCCAATACTATTGAAGGCAAAGCTGACAAACGGTTTGTTTTCCCCGAGAGGAAGAAGCGTCTCGCAACGTCTCAGCATCTTAAAAAAAATAATAAAAAAAACGGTTGTAACGTTTTCTAACTGGTCGGGTTTTTCGGACAGCCGGTCCCTTTTTTGCTCGCCATGGCTCTGTGCGGGGGCGTCGGAGCCATGGCTTTGCCAAGCGAGCTCATCGTCCACATCTTCTCCTTTCTGTCGGACCGAGACAAGCTCCGGGCCTCGGCCGTGTGTGCCCGGTGGAGGGAGTGTCTGTTCTACCCGGCCCTGTGGACCGAGCTGCGGCTGCGGATAGGTGGCCGTAACGGTAACGGCAACGGCCGTAACGGTAACGACCATAACGGCCCTAACGGCTCTGGCTCGTGCTCCGACGAGACCCCAAAGCTGGAGTTCCTCATGCGGAAGTTTGGGTCTTTCGTGCGCGAACTGCAGCTGGAGCTCGCCCCGGCGGAGGGAAACCCGGGCCATCTGAACAATGACCCGTCCACCGCCCGGATGGACCAGCCTCCCGGTCCCGACGGGGACCCGCAGCTGTCGGAGCGATGGAGGGACGCCATGGCCACCTACTTGGACCAGGTGTTGTGCGTGTTCACCAACATTAGAAACAATAGGTATAGTTAAACTCGTCTTTAACAGCCTCTTATTTTCTTTTTTTCTGCGTTTAAATGTCAGATTTCCGGTTATTGAGCAGTCTCAGCGTCTGCCTGCTGCAGTGAGCTAGCCGTTAGCTAGTTAGCCGCTAGCTAGCTAGCTTAGGTGGCTATAAACAAACCAGGTGTTGTGCGTGTTCACCAGCATTTGAAGCAATAGGTATAGTGAAACTCGTCTTTAGCAGCCTCTTATGTTTGTTTTGTCTGCGTTTAAATGTCAGATTTCCGGTTATTGAGCACTCTCAATGTCTGCCTGCTGCAGTGAGCTAGCCGCTAGCTAGTTAGCTCGCTAGCTAGCTTAGGTGGCTATAAACAAACCCTGGCATTAGCAGTTACGTAATGTGTCTTTGCGGTGCCGCTGACAGCCAGTGTTGTGTTAGGACAGACATGGTTGATTTAACTGCCCTCTGCCACCGTTTTGTTGGACATCTGCCACCAGAGCACATCTTTGTTTTCTAGGTTTTGATGCTGCTATTACTTTAGACTGTACACATCTCCAGTTTGGAGGTGAAATCGTTTTCCATAAGGCAGCAGACACAATGCAGCACCGGTGGCGGCGAGAGAAAGCTTTGTTGACCATGACTTGCTGATATCAGCACCAACACACACGCACATTTGTGTGTAGATATATTCATCCCAGGCATGCTGAAGAAAACAATAACACACAGTCTAGATAAATTAGATTATTTTACTGCGATGGACATTTCCAGTCTTCAAAAGCTTGCTCTAAATACTTTTGATTTCAGGGTAGCACATCTATGAGACCTTCTCCAACATTCTGCTTTGCTCTCCACGGCTTTGTGGTGTTGAAAAGGGGCCATCCACAGGGTTTCACTCCATGTCTTCGTTCTGCTGAGGGGGCTGAAACCTTTTGCTCTTGTCTGAATTCGTCGTGTTGAATAGTTTCTGCTTACAGATGTACTCGGTCTGTTCCCACTCCATCTGATGGAGTTTGGAAATGCAGCTAATCTGTAAATAAGGTGTTTGGGCAAGGGGGGATTTAAGAGTCTTTGTCCCTTGTTTGTGATTTGTTTTTTACAGCCGATAGGGCTGTGAGGCCTTCAAGTGTATCACAAATAAGGACGTCAACTGTGGAAGTAGATTTATAGTTTCGATTTTCGCGTTAAAAGAAGTTTGTGGTTGTTGGTGTGTGACTTTCCATTTCCTTTGTGTGCAAATCTTGATCTTTTTTTCTCCCCTCATATCCTGCATGCCGAATCAGTCATAAAGATATTTTTTACTGCCATTCATCGTCCGTCCTCCAACACACGAATGATGCCACACACAACTCTAAGGTCTAAGTTTTTCAGTTTTTTTCTTAAATCTGCTTTTGTTTGTATCTCCAACCGTGATTCACATTCACTCCCAGGAGACATAGAGTAGGTGTGCACGAGACCGCGGAGCTTTGCTGCCAGCTGCTACACAGGAAGTGGCTCATCAAGCGTTATGTGGTCTTCATCTTCTGGGTAGAGCTGTGCAATTTGTGAGGTTTGCATAAGAGATGTGAGCTCTGTTTGGGGGGTTGTAACTGGGTGCACTGTGACATTTATGCTTACCTTTACTGCGTCCACCTTTTGAATGCGTGGCGTATCTCGTACAGCCTGCTGCCACTTGATCTATTTTGGGCACTGAGACATAAAGGACTCGAGACGGCAATGCAGCAAAGTGCAGGGCGGCCGAAAGTCTCCGCGACAGCTAGAAAATGCAGCTCGGCAGATCCGGAGAGGCACAGCCAAATTAGATTTCTCAAAATGGCTGCAGTTTCCCCTAATATGTGATCTCCTTTACTAGCTGTTGTGTTTAAGCCATTTTGTTCTGTTTTTTTTTCTGTCTAAAATGTTAAACATCCCCTTTTGTATATTTGGGGTAGAGCTGCGTGTTTCTGCTTTCATACCAAATATTGACAAAGCAAACATGAGAGCAAAGCCGCCCTCTGCTATTTGGAAAGCCGACTGTGTTTTTCTGTCAACAGGATGTGTTGTTGCTATTGATCTTTTATTGAGTCGTTTTTTTCCTTCTTCTTCTTTTTCTCCAGAAACTTGCAGAAGCTGAGTCTGTACGGAGACACCTTTATTCTCCAGCAAGAGGGACTCTTAGACAGCTCCAACCTGCTTCAAATTCACCAGGGAGATAAAAAGATCAACGAGTAAGGAGGCATGGAAGCTGTTTGTCTGTAGAATGACAGAATTTATTTCCCTCATTGTTAGCGATCATTATCTTGTATCTTATCTTAACACGCCTCACGTGTAATAAATTAGTAACGATGTCAGGATTGTCTGTGTGTAGCTCAGTGGTGTGTGTGGGGAAACGGCACCCACTTTGAGTAGAGAGCTGTTATGTGTCTCAGAGCAGTGATTCAAAATCCAACAGTCAGTAAGAGAACACAGTTAACCACTTCATGATGGACTCGGGCATCCGCTGAATAAATGGGGAGGGGGGGGGGGGGTGGCACAGAAGGCTTTAAATCTTAATTTTAGGACATTAGACAATATTGGTCCTGATGCAATGTCTGGGAATCTGATCAGATCTGAAATCATTTCCATACCAGCGTTTTATTACCATGAATAAAAGAGAGGAGCTTTTCAGTTTTACAACTGACAGTCTGACAGTTGTCTTTCCAAACGGGGTAAAGATCATTTCATTTTGCTTCCCCACTTACCTCTAACCCCTAATCTATAAACCAGTGCGATCATCCTTGACTCTTTGTCTCTTGATCCCTCCCATCTTAATTTGACAAAATCAAAGAGGAGAGAACAGGAAGATACATTTGATATGTCACTTTCCAGTTGCGGTGTATCCCCAAATCTATATAATTTAAATTAAATGTGGTTGAGAACAGTTAATAAAGTGAAGGGATTACTGTCCTGAAGGACTGGCTGAAATGGGACAGCCATTTATAATCTGAGGACTAATACAAGTTTATAAGAGATGTTTAGATGTTTTTCTGCAGTTTGTCGCCGTTAGACCATCAGATCAATCATAGGTTGGAATCACTTTTTCATTGTTTTCCTCTATTTTTCTCTGGGAGGGAACACTGTCTAAATTAAAACTCAGAGTGTAAACAATAAAACTATACCCACTCACAAACTGCTGTTTCAATATTAACTGCAAAAATCCCAAAACGTGTAATGAAAAGAATGTAGTTTAGTTTAAAAGTTGTCCATCACTTCCTGCAGAGGATCTTTAATGATTTCAAACCCTGACAGTCGTCCTTTGTAGTTGTGAGCTCCAGGATTCCCCTGACGGTCCCCCCTGTGCCCTCAGGATCCAGCAGCTGTTCATGGAGCTGCTGTCCAACAGCCGGCAGCTGCGCTGGCTGTCCTGCAGCTTCATGCTGGGCCTGGTCACTCCCTGCTCCCTGGCCTGCCTGTCCAACCCTTCGGCCGAGACTCTGCAGCACCTCAGCTTACTGGACCACCAGCTAGGTGTGTAATAGGGGTGGGACGGTTCACAAAATCCACGGTTCGGTTCGATTCACGGTTTCGTGGTCACGGTTTTCGGTTCGGTTCGGTATGTGTTGATTGCTAGGAAAATCTGTCATGTCTTGTATAGTCAGGTTAAAACTGAAAGAAAAAAGCGGTCTGACATTTGATACATTATTGTGACAGTCTGAGGTTAAAAGTAGGTGAGATTCTGGCATTGCCAGAGAGGAAACAGTGCTAATTCCAACATGTGCAAAGTGGTCCCATACAGCAGACCTATAAACTGCTGCTGGCGCGTCGGATTTTTATCAGCTACGCTGCTTCTTCTTCTTCTTGTTTCTTACTGGTGGTTGGCTTTGGGCGCAGTAGCGCCACCTTCTGCTCTGGAGTGAACTCGCTTCCCTCTGAGAAAAAGGAGCAGCATGAACCGAACGCAACACATGGGAACCGAACCGAGACAGTCCAACCGAACAGTTCAGACGGTTTTCAGAAACCGTCCCATCCCTAGTGTGTAATGACCTGCTGTACAACGCTCCCCTGAACGGGAAACCATAGAGGTTTTATCTGACTAAACGCTGCCCACTTCCAGGTCCGCTCATCTCTCCGTCGGAGGTGGACCGTCTCTCTAACCTCCGCTCTCTGGCTCTGGATTTTTCCGACTTCACCTCTGAGCTGTGCGGTCTGCTGGCGTCTCCCCGGCGAACCCCGCTGCATCGGCTCTCCCTGCTGCTCAACGGCGCCGCCCTGGAGTTCAAACCTTTGGAGGGGACGGCCACGGACGACGACTGGAAGGCCCTGGTAATCCAGCAGAGTCCCGATCTGATATCTGGATCCGATCGGCCGCCGATATTCGTAAAAAACAGTGTATCGGCCAGCATGAGAAAATGCAGATCCATTCTCCAGATCCAGTTGTTTTTTTTTAAAAGCCCGATCCCACACGAACATTAGCATTGGCATCTGTAACCCACAGATCTGTGTCCTAACCATTAAGTTGTCATCAGAGTAAATCCCTGTTCAGCATGAGTCTGACAACTAAGTAAGTAGATAAATAACTTTAAACTTTTGAACATGCTCTGATAGGCCGGGATCGGATCGGAAGGGAAAAAAGCTGGTTTGTTTACTACAGTCTGTTGGATTCATGTTCATATGGATTTAAAGACATTTACATTCGAGACATCCCTACTGGTCTGAGTCCCGACTACCTAAAACGACTCCTCAGGCTTTTTGGAGGCTGTTAGAACACATCGAGCCTCTGTGTGCTCATCACTGAGGTTCATTTCTGCTCCTCAGGTCCGAGTGAGCGCCAACCTGCGCGTGTACATCATGGCTCTGGAGGTGGACAGCTCCGAGCTCCTCCGGGTCCTGAAGCCCAGCCTCCCCCTGGAGCGCCTTCACCTGGACAGCTACAGCACGCTGGTGACCGACGCCACCCTGGAGCTCATCTCCCAGCAGTACAACAAAACCCTGACCCACTTCCTGCTCCTGAGGGATGGCGCCGACTTCCCCGACCTCAGCGTCAACCGGAACGAGGACCCGCTGGTGCTGCTGGCCTGGAGGTGCACCCAGCTGGCCGTGCTGGTGATCCACGGTGAGGATCCCAACATAGTGTGATATCTGCTTTATATTCCCCCCCCAGATTCTAACTAATGCTCTGAAATAGCTCAGTAATCAGTCCAGACATCAGGTGTGTTTTTATGAACTAATTAAAAAGTTGAAATTTAATGGAGTCTTTCTCATTAAAGCTCCTTTTCATCTAGACTTTTTTTCCACTCACCATTTCCCACACAATGCAAATAGCAGAATGAAGCTCCAAAGTATAAAAAAAAAATATCTTAAAGGTTCAATTCTGCTTCGACAGCCTTTCTCAGAGTCTTGTTGCCATGGTATCATCTCCTCCCCCTTAACCTGTTAGAAGGCGTTGTTTTACCTTTCAATTCTGAAAAGGATTTTTATGTTTAAATATGTCTTTAAGAATTGGAGTCCAGAAGGAGGGTTTATTTAGTTACTCTCCAAACAGCTGAGCAGTTTTGTCTCTTCAGTCGCTACTTTTTTCCCTTCGAGCCTTTTTAAGCTGTAAACACAGACGCCTCCCGACCCGCCCGGCTCTGAGCAGGCCCACGGGAGGAGGAGTGCTGGTCCATTTCCCTGATGGTGTGAGGACATGCTCACAGTTCTGTGGCCTTTTCCTCCCCTGTGCCGGCGTAGCGACGCTCTGGTTTGGTTTTTCAGCGAATCAGTAGATGGAGAGGAAACCTCAACTCTGTTTTCAGTGTCTGCAGAAAATTTCACAGTGTTTGTCTTCTTTTACCTGGAAAGTTTTGTTCTTAAAACCCCATATTTAGGTTTTAAATTTAGAGCAATGAAAGCTGGCCTGTCTCTCTAATCCGGACACTGAATTCACACAGCCCACATAGCTTCATAAGAACACAGTTGACATAAGCGGTTCTTTGGGACAACAGAGAGTGGGTGAGAGCTGTGTTTGGGAGGCCTTAGCTCCGTCCTTAGCTCCGTCCAGATTAGGGATGTCCCGATTCATCTTTTTTCACTTCCAATCCGATCCAGGCCTATCAGAGCCTGTCCTACAGTCTAAAGTTATATATCTACTTACTCAGTTGTCAGACTCATGTTGAACAGGGATTTACTCTGATAACAACCTAATGGTTAGGACACAGACCTGTGGGTTACAGATGCTAATGCTAAAGCTCATCTGGGATCGGACTTAAAAAAAACTGGATCTGGAGTCTGGATCGGCATTTTCTCCTGCCAGCTGACACATTTTTTTGTAAATATCGGCGTCTGATCCGATCCAGATATCGGATGGGGACCAGCTTAGTGCAGATCCCTGACCCTCTCCCTCCCTGCAGGTTACACTGTGTGGTCCCACAACCTGGTGGCCATCTCTCGCCTGCGGGGCTCCAGCCTCCGCGTCCTGACCGTCTCGGAGGAGAGTATCGACTTCGACCCGGACCAGTCGCTGTACATGGAGGGGGACCCGGTCCACAACCTGGTCAAAGAGGTGTCTCTGGGCCTGGGCCGCGTGTGGCACCCCTGCCTGGATTCCAGCGTGGTTCTGTCCGAGCCCACCCAGCGCTTCCACCACGAGCTGCACAGCTTCAGCATGGGCATGTAGGCCAAAAGCGAGCCAGACCAGACCGGTCCAAACCAGTCCAGACCAGACCAGCCCGGCCAAGCTCACTTCGGGCCTGAGAACCAACCAGCCGCAGACCAGAATAATCATGTTTTTTTTTTTTATCTTTGTGTTGGTTTTCCACGAGCTTTTAGCTTCCAGTCACATCGGAGCATTTCTCCACAACAACTCCCCTTTCATTTAGGTGATTATCATTTATTTTGCTATTCAAGTCGTTTTTCTAAAAGCTGGTTCTCTAGTTTATAGACTGATATTTATCCTTTTCGAAGGAATCTCTCCCCAGTCGGACAAAAGCTTTGAATTTGTCCGCTGAAACGACTGGAGGCTCGGGCTGGTCTGGTCTGGTCCCCTGGTGCTCGGCTCGCCCTCCATCACCTTAATAACCCTCAGAGGCTCCGTATAACGTAACTTTAATTTGTTTCCTGTTTTCCTTTCCTTTCCTTAGCTTTTTTTGGAGTATTTCTCATGTCTCCCTGCTCTGTGTATTATCTAGTTTTCCTGTGTGGTGGTTCCCTTGCCTGTGTAGCCTTTGTGTGTATTTAAATACAGATATATTATGATCCTGCTCACAGCTGGAGCAGTACAGGCAGGCGGGTTGAGGAGAGGAACCGGTGGGATCAAAGAGAGGCTGTGTGTTCAGACACAAGCAGTTTAGCTTTCTCCTTTTCTTTTGGCCGACCGATCGGTGACTTCCCGGCTGCTGTTTCTGTAGCTCTGAACGAGCTCCTCCTGCGTTCCTCCACTTGTTCGCAAGTCTTTCCAGCGGGGTGGGAAGCTTAGTTTCTTAAAGGTGTGGCTTATCACTGTAGACGACTGTAGAGAGTTGGAAATCCATGAGGGGGACGTTTTACTCCGGGCACCTTACCGACTTTGTGGTGGAGAGTATTGTTACATGTTCTTCCCACCCCGCTCACTCGGGGCTTTACCTGTCAGCTGAGGAGGAAGACTGACTCCAAACCAGGAATCTCAGAAGCTCACTAAGGGTGTGCCGATCTGTTTGACTTAATGATAATATCTGATTTTCCAGATTCCTATCGTCCCATCGCACCTTTTGTGTCAAACTCTGGTGTCCGGGCCCTAGTTTTTATCTCGTGCTTAGATGGAGGCGTCAGAAGGACTCTGAGATCCATAACCTCCAGTGAAAGGGCTGTTTCCACCCCCCGGGCCCTCCGTGTTGAGCAGGATATGCAGGAATGTGGCCGCTGCTGCTGAACCACCAAACCGTTACCGGTTGAACCCCCCCCCCCCCCCTCCACATCAGTTCTCCTACCGCACAATGAGGTTTTGGTGGTCGGTCTCAGGTAGGCTTCTGACATCGCCCCGACGCCGGTGGGGGTGTGAAGCAGGACGTGCGAAACAATCGGTTTATCTAGTTTTATTTTTGATTTTTTGTTGTTATTTCCTTTCCAGTCACAGTTGCCTTGGAAACAGCCTCTCTTTTTTCAGACGTAGTTGTTGTTGTCGTCGTTTGTCCAGCCATCGGATGAACCCTCGCTCCGCCTCAGCCGGAGGGTCAGCAAACCTAATCATACATTTGTTTTCAAAGATTAAGGTTGGTGAAGGCTAAAGAATGACAAAACCTAGCTGCTCGTTGCACGTGCGCGCGTGCGTGCGTGTGTGTGTTCTGGTGTCCTGACAGGTCACTTCAGGAGCCCGGTGGGGGTTTTTACCCGGTAAATCCGTGAAACTCCGGCGCCGTTACACAGGGAGCTCTGTTGTTTACAAGGTTGACACGCAGCCGTGCTCCTGATCTGAAACCAGAGTCCCGGAGTCACCCAGCACTTTACTCGCTCCAGAACGAACCGGTCGGTCCGAGCGGCGGGCCCGTGGCCACCGAACGTTTTGCCCTCCAGTGGACGGACCTCGACGGTGTCGCCGTGACGATCTGTGTTGTCCTCGGTTCATATCTCAGGATAAATGCACTTTGGCATCAGGAGTTTCTCTCAAAGGCTCTCTGTGGCTGTGCGGGGCGCTGTGACCTCGAAAGGGGAACGAAATGCCAACACTCAGACCAAATTATGTTCTTTTTGTCTTATCTCCCCCCTCCTGCCCCTCCCTCTCTAAGAGTGACTCATTTGAGCTGTTGGAAGTTGCAGCTGTGAAAATATCTGCGATTTTTTTTTTTGTTGAACTCATAACGTTTTTTTTTTCTTCTTTGCGTTAACGAATAGATTTTAAAAGATTTTAGGCAGACCCTCTTACCCATCTGGTTACTGTCCTTTGGCTTCTCTTGGTAGTTTAGTTTCCTTCAGAGGGAGAAGAGGGCCGGGGACAGCTTGTTTATCAGAAGTGAATGTATTGATCATTTGTGTTCTCTTTTTTTATTTTAGATTATTTAAATCATGAAACATGAGAGTAATCAGAAACAAAACTCTAAATATTTGAATGAAATGAAGGCGGCCTAGAGAGACCCAAAGCTCTGCGTTGGAAAATTCACTCAGAAAAAAGAAAATCAGATGAATTTTGACTCCTGTCTCTGATCCCCGTGAGGGAGGTTTAACATGGAGGCCCCTCGGCTCTGAAAGCTTCTTGGGTCTGTGGCTTTGTTTTAGGTGTTAGTCGTTGCTGTTGTTAGCTCAAACTTTAGGGAAGATGTGTTACAAGCTACCGTGACTAGCGCGTCTGCAGTAGTGTTTTAAGTTGTGCCGGAGCGAGCTCCAGGTCCCACGTACGAGCAGCAGTGTGTCGGTCTGTAGTGCAGCACGAAGCAGAAACGGGCTCTCTCGTTCTCAGGGTACCGATGGTTTTTTGAAAGGAGGCGGCAAACAGGCCTCTGTGTGAAGGGGAGGAGCCACCGGACCGTCTGTCCTCCCTCTGATGTGTTTCTAAGCTGCCAAAGACCCCAGAGGACCCGGCCTGTCCGGCCTGCCCCCCCCACGCCGTCGCCTCCTCACTTCCTGCCGCCGCTCCGGGGTTCTTCCAATGTTTTAAGACCTAAACTTTGTCCTTGATGTACTTCGGACCGCGCGTCCTGGACCAGGCATCACAGTGAAGAGACCAAAGCAGACTCGGTCCGGCCAGTTTCAGCCTGTGTGTGTGTGTGTGTGTGGGGGGGTGTAGGACCCTGTTTTAACGGCATTATACAACATTTCCCGGCTCACTCCTCACCTCCGAACGGCTCTCAGGGTCCCCAGGAGCTCAAACCCCCCCCGAACCCCACCCTGGTTCCTCCTCCTGTTTCACTGTGCGACTGTCAGAGGGAAGCGGCTTCCAGAAGCTCCTCTGAGACGGAGCTGGCCTGGGACTCGGGTTTGGGGAGGGGGGGGGGGGGACCTACCGCTGGGTCTGGAGCTGCCAAGTTATTTGCTGCTGGGCACAGGACATTCCACTCTCTGGGGGTGGGGGGGTTAGGCTGTCTGACAGCAGTGTGCTACAGCGTGTGCATGAAAACGAGTCTCTATAAACAGATGTGCTATGAATATATATCTATATATTTTTACTTAGAAAGGTTGGTTTTTTTTTTGGGAGGGGTGGAGTCTGCGATGCCATTCGGAGGCGGTGTGTTCGGGGGCCCCTCCCCCCTGTTTGTGTCCGGTACACAAAAAGCCCCCGGTGTGAAGGTCTCGCCGTGGTTACCGGCCTGCCGCAGCACTTATCGCCATGGTTACGTTCTACCGAGCAAACACAGGAAGAAGCCTTCTGCCTAATGGGCCCGGCTATAAAATGGCTAAAAAGGCCCCAGACGGGGGGGCGAAGGGGGTGGGGGGGTGGAGATCAATACCAGGAGTTACTGTACCTCCCTTTTTGTGTTTTTTGTTTCTTTCTGTTCCTCGTTTGCGTTCACGGAGGAACTCTGGAAGAAAGCGGGGCTCCTGTGGCCTGAGGAGGCCTCCGACCAGCAGAGCTGGCCTCCGTCTGAGGCTCCACCCGTTCGGTGCTGTTAGCCCCCCGTTTGCCTCCCATTAGCCCACCGTTAGCATGCCGTTAACCCCCTGTTAGCCCGCCGTTAGCCTCCCGTTAGCCCCCCGTTAGCTTCCTGTTAGCTTGCGCAGACACAGCTGACCCGGATCCTCGCCCTAAAGGATCCCCGAGGGTCACAGAATCTTTCTTTTCTTGTTTCTGAATGCTACGGCGGTAGTTTCCAAGCAGTGGAAGCCGATTGGCTCCCGGCCGGACCTCCCGGTAACCTGGAGAACGTCTCCGGCTGTGTGAGGCTGGCGGGTCGGGGGGGCTGGGGGCTCACGGGTCAGAGCGGGGTTCCTGACGGGGGCCTGGGCCGGAGTCGCTGCAGACCTTCTGCTCCGCGGTTGTAGGACAGAAATGGGCCCCGGTGCGTAGAGATCCACCCTCAGTGGCAGCCGACGGTCTCCGTTCAGATCTCCGACGCCTCTGGCTGCTAAACGGAGTCTTTTTTGTGGAGTGTGGAGAGCCGAACCTCCCGATTAGCCAGGCAGGCAGGCCTGCTGCCCGGTCAGCCTCACAACTATGCAAGAGGAACGCATACAGTCCAAACTCATCTCCTTCTGTTTTTATATTTGCTTTTTCTCACTGTCACACAGTAGGAGCGAGGATGTAAACTAATACGAACTTGCAATGACAATACTTGGCCTTATGATGATTTGTGAAATCGTATCATTTAGTTTTAAGATCTTTTGGTTCTGGTCAGCCAGCAGCGGGAGGCCGGCTCACTCTTGGTCTCTGTGAGACCGGCTAGACGGCCCCAGTTTTATCGTGGTACGAATGTTGTGCATTTGTTTAAAATCAGGACAGTTTGCAATAACAGCAGTCTTACTAGTGGCCACAAAGGGGCACGAGCAGTGCTGACAGCGCCCGGCTGCGTCTTAGAAAACCATAGAGGAAGAGATGTAAACTATATAAATTAATATAGATAGAAGCGTACGCACAGAGAGAGCTATCTCGCTCTCCCTGTGCGTATAAACGTATATAAAATCACACAGAGCATATTTGTAGAGCTATCAATGCATTCCCGTCGTATACTCTTATGCAACACGTGTCCGGGTTCAATTTATGAACATGAAGTATATTATGAAATCACAGAGACTTTGTAAATCAGAAGCTATGTTACTGTTTTTTTTTTTGTTCTTTTTTTCTTTTGCCGAAATGGTTTTACCATCCTTGATGTTGAATATTCTGGATGTAACGCTCCTGCGTGACTGTGTTTGCGGAGGCGAGCACAAAGCGCCGGGTTCTGTAAGCAGGGACCAGGCGGGACCCAAAGCACAGCTGGGCACCGGGCGCCCCGCCCACACCCCAGAGTCTGATCTTCTAAGATCACGCTGCGTTTTATCCCACCACACCTGGATCCAGAGGTGTCAGAGAGACAAGGGGAAAAAAAAAAGTGTGGTTTTAATTGGTCGGATGGAGGATTGGATTTAAGAGCTCCACCCGAGAGAGTCCCAACAAGCCTCTGAAAATAGTAATTTTAGCCAGGAACCTGACATCTGGTGGATTTTAAAACTGGTGTGAACGCTCCCCCAGCTGTGTTTATGGACATGTCTGCAAGGAAAGAGCCCTTTCCAGCTAAGGACAGATTCTAGTGAGAGCAGAGTTGGTTTGTGGGTGTAGAGAAAACAGGGGGTGCACATTGCAAACCTCCGTGGAAACCTTTGAACTGACAGATAACGTACACTCGAGGGGTCAACCTGCTGAATGTTGATTTGTATTGATGTTGAATGAATGCTTCTCTTCTTTTAGTCAGTGAATAAAAACAATAAAAAGCCACTCGCTTCCATCGTCCAGTTTTTCTGCAGCATATAACTGATGTTCTCTAAGATCTCCAAGCTTTTTGTTTTTGGGGAGGGGAACATTTTAATTTTATCTCAGATGGATAAATGTGTTATTTTCAATAACAAATGGAGACAAAAATAGTAACAAAAGTGATATAAGAAGAAAGTAATATAGATGGAGTAACAGGTTCTATATAGACACAGTATGACTGAAAAAAGACAAATAAATGACACATTTAAATCAAAGGAGGAACAGAGAGAAGTTTTAAATTTTAAAAAATATATAGGAAGTCCGTACACTTACAGAAACTAAAAACAGGTATGAGCGGAATAACTGGTCCATGAGGGAAAGCAATATCGAATAAAGCGTCCTAAGAGAATAAACAGAAATAACAAGATGGCACATAATTAAATCTGCAAGAGACTAGTTTTTTATATTCTTACTCTAAACATTCAAACGCAAGATTGAAAAGATTTCTCACATGCCCATAAATACACGTAGGAGTTACCATATGTTTCACATAAAACAACAAATAACATGGTAGGAATAACTAATACACCAAGCTATAACTAGAAGTACACACAGAAATGTAAATATTTTAGAAGTATTTACTAAGAAAGCAACACAAAATGGGGCAATTGACAAAGTGTGTTATCATCTGACTTAAATATAATCGCATTATTGTGTAACCGTTCACAATTTTACAATTTTACTGAAACATTATTACATCCACAAATAACTAATAACAAGGTAATAGAAATCAGAAGGATCAGAAGTTTATTAAATCCCTTTTCTTGTTTTTTTTACAGGGTTTAACACTAAATGTAAATCAAAACATGCATCTGAAGTTAATTGACCAGTAAATAAACAAGCAGATCAAATTTAATTTTACCTTATTGCTCGAAAAATGGGAGCCCCAAAACATTTAAAAGTTTGCCCGCTCCATTTCTAAGCAGCATGTGGCGCTACGGCACTCTACATTAATTTAGCAGACGAAGAAGAAGAGGACCGAGACGTTGGCAGTGCACAAACGTAGGCTAGAGAAGAAGAACACGTGATTCGCGCTAACTGGTAGCAAGATGGCGGTGGTGGTGCGGAGTTTGCAAGACCAGCTCGAAAAAGCCAAGGAAAGCTTGAAAAATGTGGATGATAATATCCGTAAACTCACCGGTCGTGATCCAAATGAATCAAGGTAACATTACCACGCACTTGCGTGAGTTTTCATGCATCTGTGGGCTTTCAGTAACATGAGTTGGTGTGTTTAAAAACGAAAAGCGACGCGAGCTAAGTTAGCATGAGGTGGCTAATTAGCTAGCCGTAGCACCTGAGGCGTTGGTACCACAACCTTTTCACACAATGGAGAGCTCTTATTGTATCAAAAATAACGCCGGAGTTCCCAATATATTTGCATTTTTCTCTAGTTTTCATTGTTTGCTGAAGGGCTGGTTTGTGTTTGCCTTTGACCTTGTTTGCTGATGCGTTTACAGACCCGGCCAGTTCCGTAGGCTGGGCGGCCCCATGGCAGCCCTGGGTGGAGGTAGGGGCAGAGGACTCAACCTACTCAGGTAAAGACCTCACAATTAATATTCAGAACTTGTAATGAGAACAAGAAAATAGGCTGTGTTGTTAACCATAAAATCAGACATGTAAGACTCAAATAGCTCAGCACTTATTAGCGTAAATTACCACACATACAGTGGGGGAAATAAGTATTTGACCCCTTGCTGATTTTGCAGGTTTGCCCACTTACAAAGAATGCAACGATCTATAACTTTAATCATATGTACATTCTAACAGTGAAAGAGAGAACCCCAAAGAAAATTCCAGAAAAAAACATCATATAAATTTATAAAAATTGATAACTATCTCATGAGGAAAAATAGGCGTTCAATACTTGTTTCCCCCACTGTATCTACTCTCTTAATAATTGTGTGTTGTTCACATACACATGTAATTATCGTCAATATAACCTGGAATATATGTCAAATTACATACAGTTTATACTTGATTTGCATCAAATTGCAAGTAGAGCTATCTTCAAGGTGAATGGCCGGTCTAAAAGAGAGGGCACCAATCTTTCAGGACGGCTGATGACATTTCTGGTTTATTAATCTGAAAAAAGGCCTTTATTCACTGATCTGAACTCTGTTTAAAATCAGGCGTAGTCTCTCAGAGATTGGAGGCGGCGGCGGCCCCCCTGCCAAGCAGAGAGACATCGAGGGAGCTCTGTTGAGGTGAGTTTGAGGGTTTTTTGTGACGGGATTGATGAAATGTTAAGAGCCTAGGTTTGTCAGAAATTCTTCAACAGAATTATTTGTTTTTAAATGATATATAATTAATGGAAATGTTTATATCAGATGAGATGAAAATCATTATTTTCCTCAACTGTTTATTTAAAAGCAGAAGATAATAAATAGCTACAACTTCACATGCAAACTGACATATGTTTAATTCTGTTCCCCCAAATTCTCATTGCATGAAATAAAAGCTTTAAATGAATATTGCGAAATACTGGTGGAACATGGAGAGTTGTTACCATTTGCTGTCTGTTGTAAGATAGCGATGAAACAAGCTATTTTTTATTAGCTCGGTTAACTGTAGCTTAAACCAGCTACTGACGGTGTTCCCTCTGTGTGTCTGCAGGCTGGCAGGGGACCAGAGGGCCCGGAGAGACGTGCGTCCCGACAGCGACGCCGAGGATGATGATGATGTCAAAAAGGTGAGAGGATCCTGTGTCTTTAGAGGGAAAAAACGGCAAAAATGTATTTTGTTAAAAGCTCAAATTTGGATACATTTGATGTATAAACGACCAACGTAACTGGGATGTTTGAGAGTGGAGGCTAAGCTGGTCCCAATCCGATATCTGGATCCGATCGGCCGCCGATATTTACAAAAAACAGGAGAAAATGCAGATCCAGTTTTCATTTTAAGTCCTATCCCACATGAGCATTAGCATTAGCATCTCCTAACCCACAGGTCTGTGTCCTAACCATTAAGTTGTTATCAGAGTAAATCCCTGTTCAACATGAGTCTGACAACTAAGTAGACAAATAACTTTAAACTTTAATACAGGCTCTGATAGGCCGGGATCGGATCGGATTGGAAGTAAAAAAAAAAAAAAAAAACTGGATCAGGACATCCCTAGTGGAGGCTGTTCACAACGAACAAAAGCTTAGGAAATATTGTGCCGATGAACAGATCTAATTTGTTTTCTCTTGGCCTTCTGTCAGCCGGCGTTGCAGTCGTCTGTAGTCGCTACCTCCAAGGAGAGAACACGCCGAGATCTCATCCAGGATCAAACCATGGACGAGAAGGGCAAGCAGAGGTAGACCCGAGCTGTGTGTGCAGACGTCCGCTCTGCTGTTGACACAAAGGCAAAGCCCAAACGTTTGTCCCTCTTTTGCTCCGGTCAGAAATCGGCGCATGTTCGGCCTGCTCATGGGGACGCTGCAGAAGTTCAAACAGGAGTCAAACGTCTCTTCAGAGAAGGTGAGAAACCACAATGGTCCGTGGCCCCGTGCTAACTTTACCCCCCGCTGACCGCCGTCTGTTTTTCCGCCTCGCAGCAAAAGCGGCGCTCGGAGATCGAGCAGAAGCTGGAAGTTCAAGCCGAGGCTGAGAGGAAGAAGGTGGAAAACGAAAAGAGAGAGCTGTTCGAAGAGAGGAGAGCCAAGCAGACGGAGCTCAGACTCCTGGAGCAGAAGGTGGAGCTGGCTCAGCTGGTAAGGAAGCCTGCGACTCAATGAACTCTGAGAGGAAACTGGAAATGCATTTTACACAAGAAAGCCCAAATATATGAGAATTTTCATCGGCCTTCAGCGCCCCCCCAACAGTATTTGACAACTCACGAATCCCTTTTCAGATGTAAATGCCCCGTTTGCGCACCATTCCACCCCAGTTTAACCTCTCTATTGACAAGTGTTTTACCTGAGAATAGAAGGGGGATCATATTTGTAATTAAATATAACTAAGTCTACGTCATCAGTGGCCTGATTTCAGACATAGGAGCCACCAGTGATCAGACGATAACTGATCTGTACAATGAAGATAGCTATATGTGGTTGAACGGTGTAGAGAGGGAAGGCAACAATATCTAGACAATCATGACCATCTGCCCTGTTTACTAGAGGGAAAACATGCTCGTGTTCTGATGTCAGTTTTTATAAGCCTTTATCCCAGGGGTGTCAAACTCTAGTCCTCGAGGGCCGCTGTCCTGCAGGTTTTAGATGTAACCCTTTTTCAACACACCTGATTCACATCAAAGGGCCATTAGACCGGTGCAAAGCTCAACAATGTCCAAAAGAGATCCAATTTAATAAGAATCAGGTGTGCAGATGCAGGAAAATGTCTAAAACCTGCAGGACAGCGGCCCTCGAGGACTGCAGTTTTGACACCCCTGCTTTATCCAGTCTCCTGTAGAAGGGCTGGTCATATCTCAGGTTATCTGCATTACAACAGGGACAGTTAGCAAGGTAGAGTGAACACACAAACCTGAAGGGGGGGGGGGGGGCTTGCAGGCAAACTGGAATTCTCTGGGACTTCCAGAGTTAAAGCAGCTCAGGTCGGTTTTTGAGGGGTCTGTTTTGTGTGTGTGCTCGCAGCAGGAGGAGTGGAACGGCCACAACAGCCACCTGCTGAAATACATCCGCACCAAGACCAAGCCCCACATCTTCTATCTGCCCGGGAAGATGTGCTCCGCCAGCCAGAAACTCTTCGACGACTCCACAAAGAAACTAAATGGTGAGTCTGTGTGGGGACATACAGTGGGGGAAATAAGTATTTGACCCCTTGCTGATTTTGCAGGTTTGCCCACTTACAAAGAATGCTTATTTTTCCTCATCAAATAGTTATCAATTTTTATAAATTCATATGATGTGATATCCTGGAATTTTCTTTCTCCAGCCTCCAACCCCCAAACAGTATTTTATAACTCATAAATCCCTTTTATAAATAACTTATAAATAACGTAAAATTTCCCCCCACCCCTTCAGTTTTGGTTTAAGATCCACCCTCTATGTTGACCAAACAAGACAAAATACAATTATTCTCTAAGTTATTCTTTCTTTCACATATAATATAATATATATAAATGAGTCTGTTGGTGAATGGACAATAGAAGTGGGTGAAATAAGTATTTGACCTCTTGCTGATTTTGCAGGTTTGCCCACTTACAAAGAATGCCTATTTTTCCTCATCAGATAGTTAACAATTTTTATAAATTCATATGATGTTATTTTCTGGAATTCTGTCTTTCATTGTTAGAATGTACAGTTGGGGAAATAAGTATTTGACCCCTTGCTGATTTTGCAGGTTTTCCCACTTACAAAGAATGCAACGATCTATAACTTTAATCATATGTACATTCTAACAGTGAAAGACAGAATCCCAAAGAAAATTCCAGAAAATCACATCATATGAATTTATAAAAATTGATAACCATCTGATGAGAAAAAATAAGCATTCTTTGTAAGTGGGCAAACCTGCAAAATCAGCAAGATGTCAAATACTTATTTCCCCCGCTGTAGGAGCTCCTGGGGTTCTGGAGCCGGGTGTCTTGATGGCTGTCTTTTCTCTTTTTCAGCTGTGTTTGAGGAGAGGCGCGAGGCGTTTGCCGAGCACCTCAGCAAGATGGAGTCGCGCCCTCGGCGACAGCCGAACCGCGAACCGGACGGAAACACGGCGACGGAGCGCCCGACGGAGGGTAAGCCCGCAGGTCAGGCAGGTAAAAGGGGGGACGCAGACATGGAGGAGGAGGACGAGGAAGACGAGGAGGAGGAGAGGGAGAAGGAGGAGGACAGGAAGGTAGTGGAGGGGGAGGAGATGGAGGAGGGGGGGAAGGAAGAGAAGGAAGAGGTGAAGAAAGAAGAGGAAGAAGGGATGGAGACGAGTGAGAAGGGGGAGAAGGAGGAGGAGGCCAGTCCAAAGATAGAAGAGATGGAGGTGCAGACAGGGGCAGGGAGGGAGGAGGCCAGTGTGGGGGGGGAGAAGGAGAAGGAGAAGCAGAAGGAGAAGGAAAAGGAGAAGGAAAAGGTCAGTCAGGAGGACACAGACCCTGGAGACAAAACCAGCCCCCCTGAGACGCAGCAACCCGTTGCCCCCGACAACGACCAGCCGCTGGACCCCCCCGAGGAGGCCCAGGAGGCCGCAGGAGCCCTAAAGGAGCCCGCCAACCCCGGGCCCATTGAGGGGGAAGAGCCCCCGACTGTGAAGGGGAACCCCGAGGTGGAGCCCCCCCAGAAAGACGAGCAGGGGCCGGCCAAGGAGGGAGAGAACGGAGGCAGAGGGAGGAAGAAGGACAAGGGCTCTAAAAAGCCGCTGCACAGCCGCAGCAGCAGCAGCAGCAGCTCCTCCTCTTCCTCCTCCGGGTCCTCCTCCAGCGGCAGCTCCTCCTCCTCCTCCGGCTCCAGCCGCTCCTCCTCCTCCTCCTCTTCCTCGTCCTCGTCCAACGGCAGCAGCCGGAGCCGCACCCCCGACGGCGGGCGGAGGAAGAGGAGGCCGTCGGACAAAGGGCGGGACAAGAAGAAGAAGGAGGAGGAGAGGGGCGGACACAAGAGAGGAGGGAGTGGAGGAGGCGCAGGAGGAGGGAGGGACTCGAAGGGGGCGAAGGAGAGGAGGAAGAGGAGCGAGGAAGGGCGGGGCAGGGCGTCCCGGGGCGATAGGGAGCATAAGGATAGAGACAGGAAGGACAAGAGACGATAACGCTTTACTGAGCTCCTCTCAGCCAATGAGAGGCTCCGGCTCAAATGAGATGGTTTTAACGAGTCCATTTCCTTTAAACACTTTGGTTCTTTTTTGTTTTTTAGTTTGTTTTTGTTTTTTAAAAGGAAGTTTTAACATGGAAGGCTTTTCACGTTCAGATTGGGTGAAAAGCTCGATAGCCGATCGGTCGCTTTGCTCCGTCTTTAATCGTCTCTGAGAAGCTTCCGGATCTTTGTCCAGTCGTTTTAACTCTAGACGGCCAGCAGACCGGTGGGCGTTTGGGTCTCTGTGGAGCTGTGTGGACTGTTTTTGACCCCACTAACGCGGTCATTTCTGGGGTTCTGGGATAGGAGCGGCCGTTCATACTGTAGTCAAAGTACTCGCTGTTTCACACCTTGTTTCCACAGTTTGATCAGTGTCACCTGTGATTTGCTCCACTGTTGGACTTAAACTTTGTTTCTTTTTGTACGGGCTGAAAATCTGCTGAAAATTAAAGGAACGGTATGGCTGAAATGGACTTTGTCATTTATTTTGGAGATTCTTCTTTTCTTTTTAGGAAAACGTCTCAACTGTCTGTTGCATATTTAGGTTTGGAAGGTTTTGTAAGGAGTTGTAAGGATGTTTGTAGTCATTATATAGTTGATCTAACACCACCACATCGAATAGTAATGAGTCATTTCTTGGTTGTTCTTGTTTTGTGTTTATAAAAAGTTATCCAGGAGAGTTTCAGTCAAATTTTTAATAGTTTTCTACAAAAAAAAATAGTTCTGAGTTCGGGGCATCGAACGACCACGATCTCCTCAGATATAAAAGTGCTCCCCGCTCCACCGTTTCGGACCAACGTGGGCTGCTCTTCACTCCTGATCCGCCAGGTCGTTCTGCTCAAAGTATCTGCAGGACAAACAGACATAACTCTTAAAGGACGGAGCTCTGCTGTCTGAACGGCCTTTAGATCGGGGGGGTTTGTCACCTGGCAACCAGACAGATGAGCAGGTTCAGGGCCGGCAGCCGCTCGTCCTCCTGACTGTCCTGTGGAAGCATTTCAGCAAAGATGAGCCACAAAAATGTGATTTTCCTGAATGTTTCCCATTAAACCCTTCAAAGGAAATCTGAAACTGATGATGTGAATCTGGAAAACATCTAAAACCTGAAGATTTAGGACCTCACATGTCTGTGTGGACACCATTTAACTCTTAAAAACTTACAATTGAATGCCTCTTAACCCTATAATGCCAAATGTTTCATATTTGATACAGTTAATGGTAAAAACTTTGCTCAAAATCCTATTGTACACAATCAGATACACCTGATAACAGGGGGCAGAAGACTACACAAAAAATTATCTGGACTTATCGCATAGTAATAAATTATTATTAAAAATTTATTTTTCTTTTTACAAATTTTGTTAAAAGGCTAAATAAAGACCTAAAACCAAAAAAAAATAATTTTGTTTTATTCTTGGATCGGGCTTTAAAGGGTTAAACAGTTTAAAACTAAGAAAACAAATAGTTGAATATGAATAAAGAGGCGCACACTGTGTAGAGTTGTGTGTTCAAGGTTAACTTAACAAGTCTGATCAGTTATGCGAGACTTCAGGAGGAAAAGCAGGCGGAATAAGGGTCAGACTCTGTAAAAATGGGGGGGGTGAGTTTTGGTACCAGGCGGGCGCGGAGCTGCGAGCACCTCCGGGCCAGCTGTCTGATGGAGGAATGAGCCTCGGGCAGCAGAGGCTTCTCCAGGCAGGCCAGCAGGGCGAACAGCCAGCGGCCCTGCAGGGGAACACAGAACCACAGGAGAACTGAGAACCACCGGAGAACAGGGGCCCACCGGAGAACAGAGAACCACCGGAGAACCACCAGAAAAACCACCGGAGGCCCACCGGAGAACAGAGGCTCACTGGAGAACAGGGAACCTCTGGAGAATAGAGAACCACCGGAGAACGGAGGTTCATCGGAGAACAGAGAACCACCGGAGAACCCCCCGAGAGCAGAGAACCACCGGAGAACAGAGAACCACTGGAGAACAGAGGCCCAATGGAGCCCCAACGGAGAACCACCGGAGAACAGAGAACCACTGGAGAACAGAGAACCACCAGGGAACAGAGAACCACCGGAGAACAGAAGCTCCCCAGAGAACCACCGGAGAACAGAGGCTCATCGGAGAATAGAGAACCAC